>CP045895.1:4925273-5016046 GCA_013387185.1 Caligus rogercresseyi | reverse complement strand
GTGTTTTATAAGTCCCTATCAAAATCAATAAAAGGTCTTTGAAAAAAAAAAATACGAACGTAATAAATATTGAACTATGATTAGGTAAATGTCAATAATACATATCTAGTAATATAATATGACGTCATACTAAAATCGATTCCCCTTCCAATCATGAATATTTATACTATAGATTTTGAGTAAAAATAATACTTTTCCATATATATATAATTTTAGTTCTCATTTGACAAATTTAACATGATGCCTTGTCCTCATCTTTATTTTTTAAGAAAAGTAAATACTTTCTTGGGAAAGTGTCTAAAATGAAAGAATATCTATTTTCCCTCAAAACTTCTAATAATATGGCACAATATCAAAGTTCTCTAATGAGCCTGAAAGCTTTTTTCTGTGATAAATATATTGATAGCACAAAAAAGTCTCCTTCAACACTGTTGTACATATAAATATTAGCACTCACACACACACACACACATATATATATATATATATTACTATATATATATATATATATACTCTATGTTGCTGCCAATAAAAAGGATTCTCATTAGCAGGGTCTTTTTCAGTAGCTATATCAATTTTCTTTGTATCTCTACATTTGCAACTGCAGAATATACAGGGGTGTGAAGGCGAATCTAGACTTTTTTTTAGCACGGAAACAAGATACTCATATCCAAGAACAAGACCTTTTAATTGACTTTTTTCATATCACACAAATTTAAATGACTTTTCTCTTAATGTTCATTCAATCCAACTTCCTCCTTTCACAATAACAGCCTCCATACGGTGCCTGAACCTCCCAACAGCATGAGCCACCTGTTCCCTGACAAGTTGGCCACTGCCTGGATGATGGCAGCTTTCAAGGAGTCCACAGTGTTGTGAGCACGCTTGTTAGTGCCCCTCTCAAGGACGCTCCACAATAGTAGTCGCAGGGGTTGAGGTCAGGGCTGCTGGGGGGCCAGAACTCCTTAGACCAGAGCATGTCGAGATTCTCTAAGCACCAGTTTTGCACCAAATTGGACGTGTGGGCGGGAGCTCCATCTTGCTGGTAGAGATAAGGTTTACTAGCAGCAATCTGGGTCATCCAGGGCTTCACCACAGTCTGCATGACATAGGAACACTTGGATCGCCATTGATCATCGTCTGGAGGCGATCAATGAAGTCGGCACTCCTCTTCCTGACTTGGGATCGATGTGGAGTCTTTCTTTCCGGTGTTAGGAATCCTTCCTCGATGTCCTCCGACTCCTTGAAGGACTTGGCAATGCTGTAAGCAGTAGCTTATGGGAATTGGAAGAAGTCGATGATCTCCTTGGGCGCACGGCTGCAACGGAGCGCCACAATAATGGCCGTCCTGCGTTCAAGTTCCGAGGACATTTTCAATCTTTTTGTTATTAAACAAAGCTCAAAGGATATATAATCAGTTCATACATTTTAAAGCTTCTACCCTAACTGGTTTCTGAGATACAAGTACTCAAAGTTAGTCTAGATTCGCCTTCACACCCCTGTATATATATCGTCAAAGATATTATCAATTATCATCCAGTGGGGTGAGGATTGCAATTCATTTTTGAATAATTTAAGTAAAACCATGTAAATCTATCGCCACCGATTCATAAACAATAATGTGGTTGCTAGTGGTAAATAGCGAACGATATATGAAAAAAAACAAAAAAAAATATATGTGTTTCGTTAAAGAAATTTATCATCACATGTACTACTGATTATGAATCCCAATTCTAACAATCACTCATTTTTCATTCACCAGTGAATAGATATCTGACTGACATTATGGAAACAATCCTAAAATATTTCGTTTCTATATCAATGAATAACCGGGAACTTCTGTTCTACTTGTCGAAAACTCCTTTCTGCAACAATTATTAGGCTTTTGCTATCGGAAAAAAGTCCTGGAACCAAAACACCTATAAGGTACAACAAGTACTCTTCCTTTCATTTATCAATAATCAAAATAAATAATTTGTTTGGATCGTAGAACCAAAAAAAAATAGTATTTATAGCACGGAGTTAAAGCAATATGTTCAACAGAACGACGAAAATCAGAACGCTAGCAAACCTACATATCAATAAATGTCTAACAAGGAATCTGACTTACTTATTTTTTATATATTGTATGTTTAAGCATTTTTTGTTGGCAAAATAAGATTTGGCAATCTTAAAGTTTTAACAATAGTTATTTTATTAATCCATTATTTATTATTATGTAAATGTGTTACGTATTTGAATATTAACAGTATTTTTTCTATTTTAAAGTGAAAGGAACGCCCATGAAATGATAAATATTATTTAATTAAGTTTTAAAAGTACTTTTCCGTTGCATTTAAGATGTCTTTGTAAAAGGAATATCTTCATGGATATACTCACTGATTTGGCATTTATTTCCAGAGAATTCCGAGGGCAAGCACATCGATAATCCGTAGGAACTCCCTCATCCAGAAAGGATCTTGGGGAACAAGTTCCCCCGTTGAGACACTCAAAGTAACTCCGGCAATCCCTTATTTCAGACTCACAGAGCTGTCCATCGAACTGAAGGGGGCAAATACATCTAAAGCCATCAGGAAGAGGGATGCAGGAGCCTCCATTTAGACACGGCGAGGAACCACATTCCGAGGATTCTTCCTCACAAAACTGACCTCTAAAAAAAATGGAGGAATGGTTAATGGTTTAGAATATTTTTATCTTTTTATATAAAAGTATTTCGTAGTAATTGAGATGAATCATTAAATCAATACACAGTTAAATAATAATATTAATTTCCCTTTGATTAATCTATATCTGTGAAGATATGATACAACATTATTGACAGGGGAAATTAAAAAAGGAAGTTCGGCAAACTCACATGTGAAAATATTTTTCAGTTGGGAATTTCAAACAATTTAAAAAAATTATACATATTACAAAAACAAAGAATAAGCATATTTCTCATTTATACCCTATAATTTGTGTTAAATAATAATATATTTCATAAGAGCCTCAAAACTATCGTTTCGAAGACAGTTGTGGACCAAAGGAAATTATTACTCAGAGAAATTAATTTAAATATTTTAAATTACATGTCTCTATTCTTCTGTTGAAGAAGAGATGGACAACCAATAGCCTGCAACTAAATAATAACGCCTAAAATATGATTCTTTCTTCTATAAATCAGAAGGAGAAAATATATTTTTTCGTACATTTGTTTATAAAAATGATGGCCTAATATTTCAAAGTGATTTTTAAACAAATTTAGGCCTTTTTTTCAGTAAATGCAATTAATTTATAAGCGAGATGATATAAAAATATATTTCATTCATTCTTCAGCCCAAAAAATGTGTTATGATTAAGAAATAAAGCGATTTATTCTTTTGCAATTATCAAATATATATTTGAGAATAATATTTTCAGTCAATGAGTACATGTTACAAATACAAGGGGACAAACTGATTCATTTTCTTGGCCAAGTGGGCATATATTTCGACAGATTAAATCAAAGATATACAAAAAGGTTTGTGCAGATTCGTTGTAAACAAATAATCCCTCAAGTATAAATTATTTAAGCCCAACAAATAAATAAAAATTCATATCTGCAAATAAAACTTAAGTATAATGAAGTAATTGGGATGATAATAAAAAGGTCTTCGTTTTTAACATTAATATGTTATGTACTTTGGTTACGACGCGTCATATTTGGCATTCTTGTGAACGCCAGAAAATCATCCTCAGAAGACAAGCTGATAATTAAAGGTGTAGAAGGCAAGATTATAAGATAAACTTATAAGTAGTTGTATATTAAAATAAAACCAAATATCCAGTGACGTCATTGATACTTATGGTTTTTATACAAAGTTTACAAAATAATTATTATGTTTACAGCTTTTACTTTCTTTATAATCATTAGGTTTGATTATATTTTTAGATAGAAAGGAGAGATCCCTCGTACTTCGATGCACTGAATTGTAAGATCAATTTTATTTAACAACCTTTAGGAGTATACTATTATGATAAACGTTGCTTCAGTGAAGTCTTCACATTTTTAACTAACTTGGTAAGAGTAAAATACAAGTACCATCGATGAATTCACTTGAACTTTTACTACTTATAAATATATATATATATATATATATAAACCTTATTTAAAAACTCTGAGAAGGTTAGAATAAGGATGCAACGTCTTTAATTATTCAGTAAAGTACAATTGAGAAGTAAATATCAATGATTTCACAAACCTATTTTTATATTTCATTATATAAAAAAAAAAGTTTGTTTGTTTTAGTATGAAAATTGGCTCCTATCGAAACAAATTTCAAACATTTTGCTCATTGACTCCATCCAGGTGTCTTAATATTCTTGCTTAAAGGCAGCAATATAAAATTGACTTGTTTGTAATGCCATATTATCCTGTTTCAGCATATATACATTGATGTCTTATTGCGTAGTTGCCGATTACTTAGACTAATTACTTCTCTTGCTTCAATGAATTTTATTCTTGTTGTTGTCTATCATTCTGTTATGACAATGCACATTAGGTCTCATATGTCTAAAGATAATCACCTCCCTCTTACCACATTATTTATATATTTTTTCTCTTTTCGCAGTATCTATTTATGGACACTAATAACAAATACATATGGATAAGATAAAAATCTCGTCCAAGAGAATCAAATACAAATTAAAAGAATCATAGTTGAGGGACAATTATTTTTAGCAGTTATATTCATTATTAATTCATTAAAAAGCAACCAAAAAGTATCAAATGTTTATTGTTAAATAAAAGTCCGTAAAACCTTCTAGGAAATCACATAATTTTCATATTTGACAATATGTTGGTTTGAGTGATGTATCAGCTCTGCTACAGTCTTATAAACAACAAATATTATATTATTTTTTGCAGGATCGTTTGCACAAAAGTATATATAGGTATATATATATATATCTGAAGCAAATGAATTGATAAGCCCTTCCATATTTGTAAAGCATATCTCAAAATGAAAATTGAAAGTGTGCTGTAGATCTATTTATTTTTAGTGTTATCTTTTTCAGCTATCTAAGTATTTTGTTTGTGCTTTTTATCATGTTTCCCAGCTGGTTTTGTGTTCCTCTTGTGTAAATACGAAAAAATAAATTGTTTTTTTGTATCTTGGTACAAAAAAATGCAACTTCAATAAGTTGAAAAAAATATGATTAAATATAGTGCTTAAAGTTATTAAAAAAATATAATAATAAACGGATTAAATGTATCTAAAATATAGGATCTTATCCTATACACTAAGCGTTTTTGAGGATAAAAGAGAGATGATTGTGGAATATGTGTGGACACAGAAGAACGATTGCACATGACTTCAGGGACTGCTTCATTGTCAACCGTAAAGAAAGGAATAAAGCAGAATATAGGAAAAGATCTCACTAGTCACGAGCTCCTGTACGTTGAACGGAATGGATTGTTTCACCCAGGAGATCATTAAAGGATATTATAAAACTCCTTTCCTTAATTGCTCGTCTAAGATTCGGTGGAAGTATATAGGACATCGCTCTTTTGGCTCTGCATGAATTCCAAGTTCAAAAAATAATGGATTCCTCAACATAAGCATCACACTGCATGTTATAGTTTTTGTATTCTATTATTTGTATGTATGTAATATCTTAATACCCCAATTTTACTTACTAACTTAACTATTCTCATAATCACACAAAGATATTGTCTTGATATCCCAAAGTAATCAACATAAAATGATTTTTCTTTCATACAACTATTCTTATACTTCTCTTAATTCATGACCTTGATTTTGTTTTGTTTGGTATTGTACATGGTTTTATAAATTAAAAGTAATTCATTTTTAAAATAATGATCCTACAAGTTTAAAAATATTTTTTTTTTTGGTCATAAGGCGATACTTTATTAATTTCTATAAAGATTTATATAGACATGACGGAAAGAACATTCTACTAGACAGATAAAACCGGAATCAAATAACAAAAAAGCATATAAAATATTAACAAGTTTAAAATAATAATAATTTATCAGTTTTACTGTATATATTTTATTAACTTACGCAAAAAACTACTGAAAAGACCAATTCGAAATACTTTTACATGATATATGTATATGATACATATATCAATTCATATACATGTATATGATATTAGATACCATTTGTCTCTAAAAACCTTTTTCACATCGTTTTATTATATGTATTATTTATTGACTCTTTTACCGGTCTCGAATATATATCCTACATCCACTTTTACCATATAAAATGCAAATTAAGCCGTGTTTGAAATATTCTACTTAGGAAATACTATTTATATGTAAATCTAACTAAAGGTTCTTCATATTATCCATGAATAAACTTCCGATTCAAATGAACTTATCCAAGATTTTCTTACGCTTGCCAAAAACTTAAAGAAAATGTGATTTCAAAGCTTATAAGAAAAAATGAAACGGGGAGCATGCATATTTCAACATTAAAATGACTATATTAAATACATATCCTTGCACAGGATAGACAATTGCAAAACACTTTTATAACTTATGAACAAAAAAAATAGTTGATATCAAATTCTAAAATAAACCCATGAAGTAACTGAGTAATAATAATATGAAATAAATTAGATAATTTAGAAAGTTATTTATTTCATCTGTTTATTTAATAAGATGATAGTATTTTTATGTACCTATTGAATGATATGTAATAATAAGAGATAAGGATAAACGATGTATACTGAGGGGTATTGATAAAATATGAAACAAACCAGATACTTTAGAAAACTATGAAGTTATAAAATTCCTTCATTAGAAAAGCGGAAAAATTAAGTATTCAAAGAACGTTTGTTAATCAATCCGAAGTTAAATTCTAAAAGAGTAGAGCGGTATCTAAGCAAGAGCTCTGGGGGAAAAATGTTTAATGAAAATCTATCTAACTCAAGTGTCCATTGAGTTCTCAATTATAAAGTGAACAATAATGTCCTTCGAAAGAAGAGTTACTATGTAACTTAATATTATATATGTAAATAATAAATTATTTTCGATTCTTGAAAGGGGGATTAAAAATGTTATATTACACAATGTAACAAAATTAAGGTCTTTAGTTGCCCCCAGGTTGAAAACTTAATTTGAGTCTCATTTTTACGTAAATTCCGAAAATACCACTTAAAATATCGTTCAAAAAAAGTTCGGCCTATATGGCCTTTTTTCGAAAATCAGGGGTTTCCTCTTTTTTATGGTTCACACCCAGTTATCTTCGTCCAAAGTAAGAATAACCGCAAATGTCAGGAGTATTTACTTTTCTAGTAAGTCAATGCATTTCCAATCAGTTTTTATAATCTCATTATCTTTCGTACTGATCGAAAAATAGGCTTTATATTTCAAAAAGTTGATTATTTTTTAGTGTTCTATATAAGCGGTTGTATATTTTGTTTCAAGTCTATTCTCTATAATCAATATCTAATATATTTTTTGGTTATTTCAATGCATTGCAGGACAGTTTTTATAACTTTGATATCTGGGATGAAAGTAAAGAAAAGATCAATTTAGTATGACCTAGTATTGATCAAATTAAATAAATACTTGTACTTGTTTTCGTTGAGGTTGCATTAACTATGATTGTGATTTGTTACGAAGAAAAAAAACGTGTTTGTCTTATTATTTGCAAGTTTCTTAAATAATTTGATGACAAAATTTGAATACTATTTTCCAAATCACAGAAACTCTCAATTATTCAGATTATTTAAGAAACTTGTAAATAATTACACTCAAATAAAAAGACAAACGTGGTTTTTTTTCCGTAACAAATCACAATCATAAAGCAACCTCAACGAAAACAAGTTTTATCGTGTTACATAGTGTTATCAATTATATGCTTTATTGAACAATCCTTAAGAGAGTGTTCCAAGAAATCTTCAGATATGTTCGAATGGTTCAGTCTCTTCGCAGATCTTGACCTTCTCTTCAACCAGGACGCCATCGGAAAAAATATAAAGCAAACGGACAGAAACATCTATAGCTAAATCCTTTTATTATTGTAATTGCATTTTGTAACTATAATATTTTTATATTTTTTAACTTACATTGTTTAACTTTTCTTTTTTTATTTAACTATGAAACTTTATTTATAATAGAAAACATGGATGAAACCCCTGTTTATTGAATTTCAATTCAAATGGCTGATGTTGTCTATTCATTGATGTTTTTTTCTACGATTTCTCAGTATTACTAACTAATTAAATAAAATAAAATCGTCCAAAAAAAGAGAGTGTTTTTTGGGGAAAAAAATTAATTAACTATTTATTAAAGTGTTAATTACAATAAAATAATATTTAATATTCTTAGGATTTGAAGGTTTTATGCATCTAAATATTTGAGTATGAAGATAATTATCTTGTTATCAAGAAAACTTAAATAAAAAAAATTATGTATGTATATATATTTATATGTTGTAATCTTTAATTTATAAACACCCTTTTTTAATTACCGGTTCATTCATTGTATAAATCTAAAAGCAAGATATATAGATAAAGAAAATGCGTTGCAAAGAAAATAAATAATCGTTATATTTGATTTTTTGTGCTCTGGGATAAAACACATCCAATAAAATCTTGTTGAAACCATATCACAATCAACTAAACAACTATTGAAAAATCAAAAATTCCATACATAACTGTTGAAGTGACAAAACACATAACTATGCAAAAGGCTGCAAAAAGTTTTAGTTTGGCTGTTCTTAAAAAAACTTCTTAATTCTTTGGATTATATTTGCGTAAATTATGGAGCATGATGGTAGTATTCTTTTGCAACCAGGGATGCTCATTCGGTAGGATTAGCTTAGTTCCCGGTCATGGATTCAGAATGACGTGAAGAGTGAGACCAAAGCAGTCGAGGGCATGTTGATGTCCGGTCCGCCTTTTTGATTGTGTGGGGGATGGGAGTCTCCCCCCCCCCCCCCCAGGTCCATGCGGGGTCGCTTGTGTGGTATCTTGATAGCATACACGGCGGCTACTGTTGAAATGGTGCTCTGTTTCAGGAGGAGTGGATGGAGGGCAGGTGGATCCACCCTTCTCGAGATACAGGACGGCAGCGGATTGGTGAGCAACAAACTGTTCGTCTCCCATCAAATTGAAGTTTTGTGATATTGGCTAGTGAAAGGATTGTGTCGTTGAGTGTCTTGGCGGTCCGCTCCTGGGCTCCTCGGGGGGGGGGGGGCGGCTATGAGTTTGAAGGAATTGGGTCGGTGGCTATAAGGACGACCTCCTCCATAAAATTACCCAAGTGTACAAGAACATTGCAAAGTCCTAATCCCAAATCGCCAAGCTAATCCTACCGAATAAGCATTCATTGGACATGGTGTCCTATCACAAAAACAAGACAAAGTGAGTGGTTGTTGGCCATGTTAATATACTATTCGTATTATAACTACTCATGCATCTTCTTCCAGGCATGTCTATTTCAAGAAGCAGTTGCTGGAGTACTTCAAGAAGCCTCCTACAATAAGATATTTCCCGAACACCGCCTGGGAACCCGACGGGCCATCCGCTAGAGACAGATATCAAGCACCCCCAAAAACTGAAGCTGTAAGTTACAACTTCGGCGGAGGTAATAAACCGTCGATGCTTAATGGCAATCCCTAAAAATTAGCCTATAGTGGTTGAAACGAAAGGGTTGTTAATAAATTACTTTTTCAGAAACATTTCATGAGAATGACAGACAATCGTATAAAGAAAAACCTATAGTATGAGAAAAAAATGTTTTCAAATTGCCTAATATAAATATTAATATGCCCTTTTTCGATATTGAATTAACGGCAAGTTATAATAGAACATATTCATATATTAAAAGTTAAATCGTATTAAATAAATACTCTTTCAACATTTTATGGACAATTAAAGGACTGACAAAAGACAATCTCAAGGATAAGTCCTAAAACTGGCCATGACCGAGTAAATTGGGGCCAATACGACGCTATTCGTCGAATTCATGTTAGCATAATTCTTCAGTACAAGTTCATACTTTCTAAATTTATTTTAGCAAGGAGAGAGCGGTCTGGTCCCTGGCGTGAACATTTCCCGGGAAAGAGGGGGCAACCATTTTGCATTTAACTTCTTCTCCCACACGTGCTTCATTTTCATTCTTACTTTGTCCCCTTAGGGATGCTTGTTTATAGTGTCAGGAAGTGAGCGTGCCTCCTTTCTAAATATGATCAGGACGCGGGAAAGAGGGGGGCTTTTTAACCCTTGTGTGGTATTCGGGTCTGTGGGACCCATTTTCATTTTTGTCTCAAAGAAAGTAGTACTAATTTTTATTATTTCAAACTCAGATTCATTGGCCTTGGCTCATTTTCTGTGAAGAACATATATCACAACACGTTTTCAGTGACCACACACCATACACCCCCCTACACATTTACATTACATAGAGGGTGTTCGGGTCTGCTGGACCCGGGGTCAATGAAAGTGGAAATTTTAGGTCTTGTGCACCATCCACCCAACCTACAGAACCATCACCTGCAAAGCCTGAAGTAAGTGTGATGCTATTGCAGTTGATTTGGCACTCATATCTTGTGTGTGAGGAGAGAGAGTTAGAAAAATTTCTGATATTTTCATTATTCTAGGTTACAGCCAGCAACAACAAAAAGAAGTGATGTTTTATTTATAAATGTGACCTAATGAAGGTAAAAGACTATTATTTATCATTTTTGTTGTTTATATTGCTTGTAATTGATATAAGGAAAAGATCATTTGAGTATTTTAACATAAAATAGTTTTATTGTGTTTAGCTGAGAGCCCCAAAACGCAGCGGGTCCACCAGACCCACGAAGAGTGGCTGAGTTACAAAAATATGAACACCACACAAGGGTTAATATCATTTTATCATCAGCGAGCATCTACCATAGAGATATAAAAACAGCTTTTTGTATTATTCAGAAAAATACGTCATTGTGTCCAGAATACAGCTGAACGACGATGTTTCTCTGCTATTGGAGGGAATAAGCTCTCTATATCTTTTTATCTCTTTGGATTATTCAGAAAAATACGTCATTGTGTTCAAAATAAAGCTGAACGATGTTTCTATGCTAATTGGAGGGAATAAGCTCTCTATATCTCTATGGTATCTACCTTAAAGAAATAACACCCCTCCCCATACCTGTCGTGTGTTTTATTTAAGCTGATCATTATAGAAGGTTGTCTGGGAGGTCTTATCGAGTTTATACAGTCCACTTGTCTCGACAATTACTATCAAGATGGCTCGTATACCCTCTCATAAACAAAATCCAATATTATTTATTATACATTTTTAGATCAGTCAAAATAATGATAACACTAATGACGCATTTCTATCCCTGAAAACATAACTTGTGTATATATGAGTTGAAATTAATTTAAGTACATATTTTTGTTTTTCAACACATTACCCATATCCAGGAAGGCAAAGGCAGGACACGCTATCATTTCGGCAGGTTCCACCGTTGAAACATCCCTGTGTTCGACAGGTATGAGATTAATCAAGCAAGTCTTTCCCGTGAATCCCTCGTGGCAAATACATTGAAAGTCCCCGAATTCATTTGTACAAGTCCCTCCATTGGCACAGGCTGGCGAAGCATTATCGTTACATTCATTCACATCATACTAGAAAAAAATATAACAGTTTCAATTATTGTTCTAGAAAAAAAAACACATTGTTTAACAAGGCCGAAATTGTAGTCTTTTATGTATTTGAACAACGAACATATTTTGAGGCATCTAAAAGAAAGTTTAAAAATTGTTTTTTCGTACATAAAATCTATTGCACATAAAAGTATCTCAAGGAAAATTTACCAAATATAAAAAAAAAACCATTAGAAATCCAGTTATAAAAAGTTTTACTAATAAAACAAAACAAAAGTTAGCATTTAGTTCAAATGTACAGTTCAATAGCATTAACAAATCTACAAATGCTTAATAGTTTGTTTATACATAATTGCACATTGAAAGATTGTAGTAACACATTGACAGCTTTATTAATATCTAACTAAAACTAACTGCTGTTGCTATGACGGTGACAAAAAAAATCTACCTAAACCTAAACAACAAATCTACTATACAGTCATTTATCTACGTTAAACTAAATGTTGGTCTACCTGTAATCATTTTTAAAATTGCAAATAAAAGTGACAGTAATGATCATATACTTTTTGTTGTAAAACAGAATATGTCAATCCACAAAAAAAACTCTGACAAAACAAAGATAATCTTTCTAAGCGTTTATAATTTACTATATATATATATATCCTATTTATGACATATTGGGGTTTCAACCCCAATAACCATGAGCCCTCGGGTTGGCCCGGTCACAGTTATGATATATTGGAGTTTCAGACCCATCGCCCCTGGGCATTCGGGGTCATCCGATCGGGCCCTCGTGTTCCGTCTATCACAGCTATGATATATTAGGGTTTCAACCCCACCGCCCATGGATCTTCGGGTTTCGCCTGTCACAGTTATGATATATTTGGGTTCCAAACCTAGCGCTAATTGCCCCTTGTTTCGGACAATTCAAAAATACGACTTATTGTGGTTCCAAGTCATCGTTAATGGGCAAACGGGTTTGGTCGATCAGAACTATGAATTTTGGGGTTCCAAATCCACCTAAATTGGGCCCTCGGGTTCGGCCGATCACAGTGGGGTTTGAGCCTCAATATGTCATTTTTTGATCGGCAGGAATCTGACAGCACACGGGCTTGGATTTGGAACCCCAATATGTCATATTTCAGACTAACGGAACCTTGAGCGCATGGTTGGTGGTTTTGGAATTCCATTATATATAGCTTTGACAAGCGGAAGACGAGGACCCATTGGCGGTGGGTTGGAACCACAATATGTCATAGTTATGATTTACGAAACCCCAGGGTCCATGGGCGGTGGGTTTGGAACCTTAATATATCATAACTGTAATAGGCGGAACCCGAGGGCCCATGGGTGGTGGGTTTGGAACCCCAATATATCATAGCTGTGACAGACGGAAAAAGAGGGCCTGACGGATGATCCCGAATGCCCAGGGGCGATGGGTCAGGAACTCCAATATGTCACAACTGTGACCGGGCCAACCCGAGGGTTCATGGTTAGTGGGGTTGAAACCCCAATATATCATAAATAGGATAGGCGGAACTATAAAAAATCATTGATTATTTAGTTATTAATCAATGACAGGATAGGAACCCAAATGCTGGAAGTTATTTTAATGTTATTAGAAGCATTATGCATTTTATAAAGTAAAATGCGGGTGATTTTCCTGCAGGTGATTTTCCTGTGAGCAATCTACCTGCGTGTAATTTTTCTTGTACCATATTTTTTTTTTATATCAAACTCAACAATTAACATATTTATTTCATTTGATAACACTGTTTTATTTATTTTTCTACGTTCGAAAGCCCGAGGAATGATCTACTTTGAACAGATATGGTGAAACAAAATAAACATTTTTTCTTGAGTATGAGCAGCTGCTTTATCCAATTAATATTTATAAGCGAAATAGGAGGAGTCTAATCAAAAGATTCGTACATGCCATAGATTTAGGCCCATATAGAAGAGACAATGAGTATTTTTAAGGATGGTATTCCCAAGGACTGAATAATAAGGTCTGGGCAATACAAAAACATACATGTAGCAGTGTGACTACTCAATGACGTCACCTGAGAACGAATATATATATATATGTATATACAGGGTGCGCCGTTTCAATCGATACACTCACTAACAATGCTCTTGTAACCTCTTTAAGGAGTCAAATATATGTGTGTGTATACATATAAATTATATACGTATATATACTAGCGAATGTTACCCGGCGCTGTCCGGGATTTTCCAATTGTTAATAGTCTGGTGGAAAAAAGTCACAACAATAATTTTAGTGATGTCATCGTATGTGATTTTTCATAATAAATAAATTCTTTAAAAAGTCGTCATAGGGTCTTCATTGCCATTTTTTCCGTTTTGTATTCCTTAAGGCTGGGTATTTAAGCATCATAAAAAGAAGAAATCATAGGAATAATTTCAGTGATGTCATCGCATATGACATTTCATATTAAATCAGTTCCTCCAACAGTTGTCATTGGGTCTTCACTGCCATTTTTCCGTTTTGTATTCCATACGACTGGGTATTTAAACATCGCGCAACGAAGAAAATCACACTAATAATTTCAGTGAAATCATCGCATGTGACTTTTCATATTCAAACAGTTCATAAAAAGTTGTCAATGCTCTTCATTGCCATTTTTTCCGTTTTGTATTCCTTAAGGCTGGGTATTGACATCCCTCTCCATCTCTAGGCATTATTGAAATTGATTAGCACGATGTTGCAATATAAAAAAGTGTTGTTATTTTCCGCAAAACTTAAATTTGGGGGACATACAGGGACAGAAAGAAAATATTTTTAAGTGATCATATAGAAAACGATTTTCCGGGAAACACTCCATAAATAAAAACGCGTCTTAGTACCTCAGTCTTATCCACAGAAAATTTGGGCAAAATCTAACTTGTAAATTTTTAAAATCGACAAAAAACGTTTGGCGAATAAAATAAGCATGTCGATGACGAATTTTCAGCGAGTTGAATCCCCCACTAAAACACTCCCTGAGCTCTCAAAACTATTCACTGAAAATTTCGTCAACATCTAATGAACCGTTCGGGAGATACAGGGAAACGAACGAACGAACGAACAAACGAACGAACGGAATTCTTTTTTTATAAGTATAGATACATATATATGTATATATATTCGTTCTCCACTGACATCATTGAGTAGTTATACTGCTAGGATTATATGTTTATTTTTGTATTGCCCAGACCATATTATACAGACCTTCGGTATTCCAATCTCTGAATTGATGTTGATTTCTTAACAGCTGCGAGTAAAGTGAAACTTTATAGCGTAACACCAACTCTCATCTCCTTTTTTTCAACTAATCACTTGTAAAAAAACGCCACTTTTTATCTTCTTTAACTAACTCCTTTCCCACTTACCTCACAGTTGGCGCCCTTGAATCCCTTTGCACAACTGCAATCGTACCCTTCATCACCACCTCTGACACACACACCACCGTTGTTACATGGATTTGAGAGACATTCGTTGGTTTTTTTATCGCAGAGAGGTCAGTGAAGCCTGGGGAGCAAACGCATTGAAATCCGAAGGTGAGTGGACGGCAAATGGAACCCATTGAACATGGAGACAAGAGGCAATCGTTCATATATAGAATGGATGGGAGGTCTGTCATCTTAAACAAGAAGGAAAAATGATGAGGCAAAATTAAATGTCTATTTTTCTTCCAGTGACATATTTCCTTTTTCAAATAAAATTATTGAATGGATATATAGAAAACAGTGTAAATAATATACAACAATAGATAGCATATATAAATAAAAGATATTCTAGGATTCTTATCTAAAAACCCAAATATAATTGAACATTATAGGACAAAAACATTGCCAATATTCATTTATTCCGTAATAAAACAACCATTACCTGTTAAAATCCTTTGTTAACGAGTAATCGTCGTTTTTGTCATGGGCAATTTAAGTAATATATCTTCTGTTTTACATAGCACAAAACATCACACATAAGTACAAGTATAAACCAAAGCGATTACATAAAAAGAAACCATATAAATATATAATGTACTTTAAAGTTTGTGCCGTGGGAAATAATTTTATATCAAAAGTAACATGAACATAAGAATCCCAATTTCTAAGTTTTATCTGCATATGACAATAAGAGCCTTTATAAACTTACGAATTGGGCTAATAAGAGATAAACCATCTTCAGTATACATAAAACTAAGTTCATGCTTTTCTCCAAAAGAAGAAAAGGCAAGAATATTTGTCTATGTATACCTGTCCGGGACATAGATTGAAAGAGTTAAAACCTTTAAATATTTTGGACTAATACTAGACGATGAATTGAAGTGGAGAAAACATATATAACACACCATCTCCAAGCCAAGAGGAGTTTATTTGCATTGAGAGCTTTTGAAGGATCAGACTTAGTCTTAAGAAGTCCAAATGGATATACGAAGCCTACGTCAGATCTATTGTAAGTTACGATGCTTTTGTATTTGCACCAAAGCTTCAAGGAAGTAGATTAATAAAAGATGAATTAAGCAAGTTGCAGAAACTTGGCCTCATGAGTATCACTGGGGCCATGAGGTCCACTCCCACGGCTACAATGGAGATACTCTACGGGCTTATGCACTTCATCTTTATGTTATGGAACGTGTATGCATGATGAAACTTCGGACAAGGAAGGAAAATCGATTCAAATGGTTCGACCATTTGCGTAGAGGTCACCTACAATATCTAGATAGCTATATATGTCGAAATGATGTCCCAACTCCCCTCCTCGCGTACCTTTTGGTCTTGCACTGTGAGATATGCAGTGCAAAAATATGGTGCATCAAGGAAATTGATCTGGTTGGCTATACCGTCGGTTTAAGAATCAATAATCAGACAGGTGCTGGCTGGGCTTTAACGAAGGGTGACACTTTGCTCGACCAAGGAACTTTGAAGCATGATGAAACAAACACGCTTTTCCAAGCTGAAGTGGAGGTTATTAAGAACCTTTCTAATAATCTTCATGGAGATAAATTAGAAGGGAAGAAGGTACTAATACTTTCGGACTGCCTTTCAGCCGTCAACAGTCTCGAGATGAAGCAGGGTGATCTTTTGTCAGAAAAATTATCGCCCGTAAAAATGCCTTAAACAGCTCAGCATGTTCTATAACGATTGGATGGATAGGGGACACAACGACAACACTGGAAATGAATTCGCGGACGCATTGGCCACAGACGGAGCCAGGAGAGGCTCACCTGTCTCTGTACCGGTATCGCTATGTCAATCGCTATGGATGCCCTTCGACAAGCGTCTTTGAGGAGATGGAGAACCAGTGGCGGGGGAGCTCTTGTCGGGAGTCGAAACTGTTCATCCCAAATCCGTATATGGGAAGTAAATCTTGAAATTCAATAGACCTCAAATTTTTATCATTGTTGGCATGATTAGTGGACACATCGGACTCAACAGGCATCTTTTAAGTTGGGAAAGGCCATACGCTCAACTTGTAGACTATGTAACAAAGATGACGAAACTTCACACCACCTCATCTTCGACTGCCCATTAACAATGGAAAGAATCAAGGGAGAGATTAAAGATAGAAAGTTATCCTTGGATATTTTTAAAGTGTATAAATGTTTATGTGTTTTTAAACATATTTTTAATAATAAAGATCGTAGCTCCTAGTTAGATTCACTACCGGCTGATACCGGATTAAGTTCCGGTGAGGTGGATCAAATCTAGGAGCTAACCAACCAAACAAGAACTGGTTTATATTTTTCGTCTTTATTAAAAGATTTATTCTAAAGACGGTTTTTTCTCTTAATCTTGTGATACATCAAGACAAAACCATTTGAACGAAAGAAAGATGGTCTTGTTGATTGTTGAGCAGTCAGCCTATTACACACGTTTTACCAAGAAAAATCAAAAGACTTATGACTCCATCGAGAAAAAGATTACAAAAAATTAACCCCTGTATTCCTAGGAATTAAACAATCTTATTCGACTACAGCAAGGTATGACGCTTTGAACCTAAAAAACCCTCTCTCTTTGAAAATTTGGAGACAATTGATCGTCTTTGAAAGTTATATACTACCCATCGGTTTTACTTAGCCAAAGAAAATGTATCAGAGGATTTTTTTTAAAATTTAATGATTTATTTTTATGCCATTATTGCATCCATCTAAATTTTTTCTAATATCATTAGTTATATGAATTACTATATTATTTTTTGAGGTTATTTACAATATAATTAATGTTTATTTGTATATTTTTTATTTTTTATATGACTTGTAATTTTACTTTTTAATAAAAAAATATTAACTATATTTTATTTACTTTATAAACCATCAAAAACAACTTCAAATATGGTCAATCTTGTTGAAAGTATACTCGATGCTGGAAACATAAAATATTATAAGATATTTAGAAAACTTTTCTTCTTAATTAGTAATTATGCAATCTCTTCTAACGGCAACTTTTACTCTAACCATACGAAAAAATATTGAGGACATATATAAATTAATTTGTTATATCTAGAAAAGTTGTCTTGGTTTTATTATTAATTAATTCGTCGTAACTAAAGTAAATTAAAAAAAAGTTACGCCCAACTTGCCAAAAGAGCTTACTTTTTAATGACGTCACAACAGCAAGCGGGAATAAAAAAGTTTAGTTATTCTTCTCCCTTACGTCATTCAAAGTCCGGAGCTAAAATAAAACTTTGATATTTATGACCTGGTCCTAAAACAGATATTATATTAACGCTAGAGAGTTTTATACTTACATTCGTGATTGATTTTTGAGTATTCATACACTGGGATGAGTTGTCAACTCTGGACACATTTCACATATGTTACAAAAGTTGCGCCCAACATCTTCTTGATAATACCCAGTAGGGCAGGGATAGCAAGGCTGAAGACCCGTTTCCGAGATGTATCCTCTCTCACAAAGCTCTAACAATATACAAAAAAGAAATGGTAAAGAACAGCCAAACCAATGTCATTTATACACTTACTACTGCAAGTTTCCAGACTGTCTGAGCCCCTAAGCATCGTAGTCTGATCACTAGGACATGATTTGCACTCACTTTGTCCATACTGGCTTTGATATAATCCAATAGGGCAGGTGGAACATGGCTCAAAACCATCATCAGAATATGTTCCTGGTCCACATTGAACTATAAATACATCAATATTTATTCAATTATTTTATTTTTTGGTTAATTTGGTTTTTTAAAGCGAGAATATGGATAAGCATTATAGCATGAACCCATTAAAACCAATACATAGATTAATCGACGTGAATTCTCTATTGGGCTGTTTTCAAAATGATATAATTAGGACTTTATTTACCTTTGTTGAATATGATTGAAATTATTTAATTATTAGTTTTGATTGTTTGTTTTTGGAATTTTTGTTGTAAAAAATTAGAAAAATACAAAAAGTTTATTTTACCCGTTCGTGTGATACTTTTCAATGAAACATATCCAGCTTTTATCAAAGGGTGCAAAAATTGATAGATCATTTTGAATAAGAAGAAAAAAGTATTTATTTATTTCCTGGAAAGCCTATACACAATTCACAGGAGAAAGTCAGTGGTTTTGGAAAATATATGTGGGTTATCTTTTGAGCCTGTATGTAGATAGTGTGAATATATAAATAAAGAAAGTTGTTAATAAGTTGATCATTATATGTTGATACCGGATTAAACACCGGTTAATTAGATTCATTCTACAAGATCAACAAAACATAATTGCTGAATATAATTTTGAAGCATTTATATTTGTTAATGACTGTATGTAGATAATTAATTAATGATTGGATAAAATTTAATTTATAAATATGTACAATTAGCAACAGACACAGTGTTCTATACTTTTTGCAAACACAAAACCCTCTATTGAAATGATGATGCCCCTTCAAACAAAACAATTAACCACTTTATGGTATAAAAAGTTTAATAAGCAATTTATCATACCTTGAAGCACGTCAACAAACTAAATAAAAGAAATTCAAAAATACTAATTTACATTGTTGTGAGTTCAAAAAAATAACTTTTAAACATATTAATATTTTGCATGCATTTTTTTAAAATCCATCATTCTTTGACACATAATTATCGTTGAAACACAAGAAGTGGTAAGTGCCTTTTTCCATTTAGGAAGTTTTCTAGGGAACATAAATCATATTACGATCACAAATGATATAAACAGTTTTGTTTAGTGCCAAAACAAATTTGTAATTTTTTTTTTTGCATCGAAAAAAATGATGATTGGGATTTCTTTAATTGTTTATTTCGATAGAGCTTATATTAATAAAAATAATTACGTAGCTTCACAGTTATATATACATATATATAAATTACAAATAAATATTTTTTTATTAAAAAAGTGTATTGCTTATTTTGAACTTATTATTTTTTCAAAAAGTGATTTTGAAAAAACAGCTTTTTTCTCCCGTTTTTTGCTGTGATATTTAGATTAAGTGTTAAAACCTAACAAAAGAGTGGTTCTATGTTTTTACTTTCATTGTTTCTAATTCGGCTGAGTTTTCATGCAAAATAAAACTTTTAACACTGTTTGAAAGTGTACAAAAATATATTTGTATGACTTGTAGCTAAAGTTATTGTTGTCTTTTTTTAGAATTATTCTTTTATTTCAATGTGTGATTTGTATGCAGTAGAGAAAGCACATTTCTTACATAAGTAAGTCGAGGAACAAAAAGTTTTTCATTTTTATTTGTCTAAATCATAGACTATAGCAAATGTAGCAGTTCATATCATCATTCAAAAGCCTCAGGAGGATTATTTAATATCCACTTTTAAATTATTCTAAAATTATGGATTAAAAAAAATGTTAATTCTAAATTCAAACATATTAAACGTTACAAAAAGGATATAACAAATACAACACTATATATGCAATATATAATGAAATGAAGTTGAAGAAGAACATGATTGAACATTTTTGTAATCATGAAAAGCTTCGATTTTAGAGAATTTGTCGTTTATCCTTCCTCACTTTTGGGGAATAGCGATCATTGATAAACGATAACTAAGAAACGATAAGGGATAACTATACAAAAGTTACATCTCAAAGATATATAATATTTATTGTTAAGCATTTTTGCTCATGATAGTCACTGTCTTTAGATATATATTAAAATATGTATACTCACATTGACATGCCTTTTTCGTCTTTGCTCCTCTGGCTTGCTTTGTGGTCATCCTTCTGGACAGAAAATGCAACTGAGCTGCGCCTCCAATTCCTGATAGTAACCCTTTGGGCAGTAGGAACACTTCTCCGTAGACGAGTTAAAAAAGGTTCCAACGGGGCAGTTGACTAAATGGATATTAAAAACCCAGTTATTACTCTATTGAATGCAATGTAATGAGAATATGTACACTAACAAATTGGTTTAATCAGTGAAATAAAACATAAATATAAATAAAACACTAGACTTCTAGAAAATCGATAAGTTCTGTTTGCTTTCAAAACACACCATGATATTACAAAACTATATATGTATATATACTTTAGTATCAGTATCCTTTTTAGTAATTTTTTAATTACAACCAGCTTCCGGTCATGTAGTGCAATGTATAAAGTTTCTATAACGACACACTACAACGAATCATATGCAAATTAAAAACTTACGAAATACATTAACCAATTAAAAAACTCTTAAGTTGCTCTGTGTTTAGAAACACAAAAAGCTAATGGTAGTTGTTGTAATGTTTTTAACATACATTGCTTTTTTTAATGGGCCATTTATTTAAAAATCATACATAACATAATATATACAATAATAATTAAAAGAGCAAAAGGGGTTGTGATAATACAATCATAAATAAACATTGTAGTTTAAAATTAACCCTCTGAAGCAAGACCCATTTCATCATTAAAACATCATAATCTAAATGATATATAGTGGAAGTGAGTAACACGAAATACAGGGAAAAATGTAAATAGTATATAAGCACATCTTTTATTGCACGGTTCCCTCGTTGATGCCATTTGAAGTCCTCTTATATCTTCTAACAATGAGTCTCAAACGAGAGTAAAAATGACAGGACCACTGAGGAAAAACTTTGACGATATCTGCAGCGAAGTCCCATAACGTCACTAGCTTAGAATGTGGAATCTTGAGGGCAAAGGCTCCATATCTTGCAGCCGAAGAAACAAATGTTAAATTGCTTTTAGCTTCAATGTAATCAACATGAAAATGAATGGAACAAGAAAGAACTGACATAAACATAATACTTGTAGGTGAATTTTGAGTTGAGTTATTTGTATATATTATTTACATACATGTTTCAAAGTCACTCATATGGATATGTTCAAGAATAGTGGGCAATGATTTGGATGAAAATTATGTGAACTAGTATGATATTATAAAAGGTGATTGGATTCTTAAAAGTAGAAAAATAAACGGTGTCTTTTATTTGCAAACTCTATTCTTCTCAAACAATAAAGTTGCACATATGCTTAAAAAATGATTTGCATATAGAAAGTATTTCAAGCAGAAATCACTTTTGGTGTAATGACTAATGGCCTGTAACTGTTGTTACAAGAAGCTGTATGCCTTCATGAATATTTTTTTATAATTTCCTTTGATGAAGGAGTTTTAAAATTAATAAGCGAATAATGATTTATTGTGATTAAGTAACACCACCTTTATGAAAATAGGTTATTGTTTTTACCTTCAAAAGTGAATATACCTCTGAAAAGCGGTGTATTACTACCGATCTCACTGAGAAGTTAAGTGAGAAAAGCAATTCTATTACATACTTAATATAAATTCCTAATACAATGTTTATTTGTTGTGAAAAGCAGTTTCTTCTTATTTAAGAAAGCAAATATAAATAAGAAATGTTTTTAGTGAATGCATAGGATTCGGAAACAAACGTGGTCTTTAATTTTAAATGCCAATTATTTGGTTCAGGTTGTGTCATCTTTTATAGCATATTTACAATCTGCTATCATTTTTTGCATATAAACCATATTTCTAAAATATTTCGTCATTAGCGAGACAGTCGCAAATAAGCTATGGAACTCAGATCTTAGAAACGCTGAAATTAATGAACTAAGGATTGTGGGCATTGATATGTGCTCCAGGAGCTTCATTTTTAAAGTGGTCAAATAAAATATGATAGAAAATACCAGACATGGTAACAACTAAGTTGTGAACTCTAGTATTCTGAAATTTTAAGCGAACATGAAGAGGAAGATCAAGAAGGGCTCAACATAAACCAGAAACAACCCTCTTAGAAGTTTGTCATGGACAGGGGGACAATATTGATGGCATTGAATGCGGATTTATGCATATCCTCTTACTCAATGACCCTATACTACCCGTCGACTGACACTCTGAATCACCAGAGACTGAAAGCCAAAGAGAGTTTGTTCGTGTGTTAAGGCAAATCTGTGAAAGTAATAAAAAACCTTTAAAGAAGGTTTTCACCTTTGACCACGTCAAGAACAATTGGGACGGTCTTTGGCTTTGGGGAACACTGAAGGAGGCCAAGTGGTTCAAAATATCCGACACAAACAATGAACCTGACCCTCGTGAAAACTACTTTCATTTTCTAAAGCTTAGAAGAAAACCGGCAAGGAGGTCTATAACAGAGTGCTGTAGTTCATCCTAATGCCATGGCTCAAGCCAATCTACGTAAAGAGTAACTATATGCCGACCAAAATCGATAAACCCACACATATGCCCGAAGTTATGCGCCGAATGTATATAGAAAGATATACATATGCCACATTTTCGACAGATTTGAATCCATTGGCATTTGCTATGTATGGCATATTGGAGAAGAAGACTAACCGGACATATCAATCCTACACGGACTTCATAAATGCCATCATGAAGAATTGGATCAAATTTTTCTTGAAATTAATCTGTAAGGATTCAGCCGCCGTTTGGATGAAGTTTTTTCCCCAAGGAATAACTAATTCAATGAACATGTCACAAAGATCTGGTCTAAAAGTTTTAATTTGTAAAAAATATTTATCAAAAAACAAGAATATGGATATTTTTTCTAAAATCCTTCATTCCTTCGATTTTTTTGCCATCCGAACCATGTAAATATAATCATCTCACATTAATCAAAGAACCAATTAATGTAAGAGAGCCCTGCAAGCGTGACTATATGAAGCCGACAGTACAAAAGTCACGTTGGAAAAACAAACATCACTTTGAGGGCTTAAAAAATTTGTAGTTGCGATGAATGCATGAAGAAAAAATGAGATACTTACGTTTGTATACATGTTTGTGTAAAATGGTAGATCCAACATTAATTCGATTTGTGAAAACTTTGAAGGGAAAGTTGAAGAAACATATATGTTTCTATATGTCATTTCTATATATGAATAAAGTTTCTTCATCATAAAAAAATAATTAATTATAAAAAAATATTTTAGGCTACTAACAATACATAAAGAGGCTTTTAAGTTTTGTAACTTTTGGTTCTGTGATACATCTTTCCAAGTTTTGTATATTCAATTTTTCAAGATGTAATATGAAAATTAAATACATGAGGGTACATACCTTATTTTATAAAATTAATATACAATTGCCATAAAAAAAACTTAAAGAAGGAAGATAAAAATTTAAAATTTGAACCAAAATCTATTTTTCTACGATCCTTTAACTTCTAATCACGCATCTTTCGAGGGGAGTTTACGTTTGATATCTCAATATTTGATCTCTATTATACTCCTATTGTCTATATATATATATATATATATATATATATTTATAGGTATATAATGTTTATATTTACACATAGAAATATATATATTAGGAAATCTAATTTACTACCAAACATATATTTGATTTTTTTAAATAAAACAAAGTTTTCAGTAAAAACAAAGAAAAAAATGGAGTGTGTAATGATAGCATATTTCATTACCAAGTGGTAATTGTATATTCTCATATCAAAGGATCAATTTTTTTGGGAAAGTACGTGCAAAAATATATTTACTTATTTCTCTTAAAGTATAGCGATTTTTAGAACACCAAACATATCAAATGAAAGCTTGGTAAACCAACTTTAATATTTTAGTATACTAAATCATGTCAATTTACTAAGTAGAGAGTTATATGTAGATTTTAAAAAAATATCTCGCGTACAAAATGACGCATATCATAGATAATAAATGCGTCAGAGACAAAGTAAAATTTCGAGAGGATACCTTGACGCAAATCTAAGAAACACATTATTTTTTTTTTTTCATAATCGATTTCTTATAGGTCAATACAGGCTCTGAATCATATGATGTAAACTCAGATTGTACTGAATTCTGAATTGATAGAATGCAACCAAGGTCATTTTTGGATTTATCATTCAAAGGTGTACTAAACTTAAAAATATTATTTTACTCTGAAGCGAACAAGTCATCTTCTACAGGCGAGTGAAGTTAATTGATACAAAAATGAAATATGCTAACAATACACACTCCATTTGTTCTTTGTTTTTACTGAAAACTTTGTTTTATTTAAAAAATCAAACAAAGGTTGGTAGTAAATTAGATTTCCTTTAAATTAATAATTATTATTGAAGTCTGTAACGTCCACCATTTTGAAGAAATTTGCGGAAAACTATATTTTTACTAAATTTTTAAAACTTTGACCTCGTTGTGCGACCTCGTAATGTTGACCGATTTTGTTCAAACTTTGTATATCGTCTTCTTTTATCACCAAGAAACAGAAAATCCACAATGTTGCTAACATTTCAAACATTTGAAAAATAAGAACAGTCCTAATATATATATTTCTATGTGTAAATATAAACATATATATACCTATAAATATATATGCATGTATAAACTTTATGGACAATATTGTTGTCATGCAAAGAAAATATTTTTCTTCACGTAGTGACGATATAGAAATTTGCAGCAAATATCGGTATTCTTTTTCCTCTTAGGGGGTATTATAGAAACCTAATATTAATATATCAAATGTATCCCTCCGCAAAAGTTGTGTCATAAGAAACTAAATGATCGCAGAAAAATGGATTTTGGTTTGACCCCCCCCCAAATTGCGTTCAAAGGTTTCGTTATGAAGCAAAACTTTTTTTTATTACTTATTTTGGAAAAATTAATTTTAAACAAAATTTAATTTTTATTAAAAACAAAATCAACTACCCAAAAGCTATCAGTTGTAATTCTAAGAATTTTTAAATCTTATCGACTGGTCAAATATAAATTTGTCTGTTCCTCCAATTGTGCCTGAGTAGGGGGGGGGGGATAAATGGCCTAAAAATGAAAAAAATGGAAAATGATTACGCCCACTTCAGTGATGGTGCATTGGGTCATTTGAGAGATATTTTGTATTGGAAGTTGGTACCTATCATGAAATAAACCCCCACCCCACTCAAAAAAACTAAATCGGACATGATTTTTGCCCCTTTTTTTCTCCCTTTTATCATTAAAAAATAAATAATATCTTAAGAGAACACTTTGGTTCACCTGTCAGATGCTGCAATGTTCTAATGTGGTAATGCACATTTACACAGCAGGGCAGATCTTTTGTGGCACCCACACTACACTGGGCTTCAGCAGTGCCATGAATAAAGTGATGCGGTTGGTGGAGGCCGATATGAAGATGGAGCAAGTGCTACAGAGTTTCATGGTGGACTGGATGTAGACAGCAAGAATGCCAGTGTGGCTGGACAGGCACTGGACATGTGCCTCAAGTTGGTGGCTCCTGAGTATTCCCACAAACCCTGGAACCGCTACAGGGAATTCCTCCTCTTCCTTGAGCAAAGGCAGGTATCCAGTGTGCTGTTTTCCTACAAAGACAGCAGGTTTGGATGTCTCTCCAGGGCAGCAGCAGTCCTAATATACCACTTTAACCATCTGACAGAGTTCCTGAGCCAGAACCCTCACATAAACAACCGCCTGGCCTGCCTCGTCAGAGAAGTGATGGAGCTTCCCTATCTCAAAGTGGTCCTTGTGGCGTTCGCCTGCCTGGGTGTACACTTGGTGGAGCCCTTCTATGCCAGAACCATAGAGAAAGATGCTACCCATACTCAGCTCAGGGAGCTCTACAAAGGACTGCATACAGGCTTGGGGCAGCCAATCAGCGACAACTACACAACGTTCACAACACCTGAGTATCCTGTAGTGTCTGACAAGCTTTTCAGTAGCGTAAAGAAGACTTACACGGAAGAGGCCCTGAACTCAGTGTCAGACGTGGCTGCCGAACACTTGGATGAAGTGAAGAAGCTGACAGATCTCATGCTACCCCATCTGAAGACTGTCCTGGCCAGGCAGAGGAGGGACTATGGGATAGATGAGGAGACCTTCCCAATGGACTACCCTGTCAGTGAACAGGCTAGTAACATTGATGGCACCCCTGTGCACAACATTGGAATGGAGAGACAATGTGGCAAAGTGGATTACAGACTGATGAAGCTAGGCACACTGAATGCAGTGAGTAGGTCAATCATTTTACAATAGAGCCAGGAGCTGAGGAATGGACAGGTTCTATCTTTCAGAGGATTCAAGGCAGCAGCCCAGGCGAAAAGAGAGGTCGAGCTCAACTGGACTGAACGCATGAAGGAAAAATTTGAGAGAGGGGCAGAAGAAAAGCAGGAAATGGCGCAAAGAAAGAAGAGGAGGAGATTAAACATGCTGGACACACTGAAATCCTTTGGTGGCCCCTTCACTGACAGTGGAGAAGTTGAAAAGTTCCTTGTGGATGAAAGTCTGAACAACAATGCAAAGCAGCAGAGAATGAAGGTTGAGGTTCAGTTTGCCAGAGAAAGCACCACACTTCTGCCTAAAGTCGATCCTATCTTCAGAATCCAGGTGACACTGCCCAGTGGGAAGAGGAGGATGAAAACAGCACAGGAGTTTGGAGATGCTCTCATGGCGTACCTAGGCAAGAGGAGTGACCGAACCACACTGGAATATGCAAAATTCCAAGAAAGTCTTGAAAGGCTAAGAGAAATATAAGATGCTACTTAAAACTGTTCAAGTTCAAGTTCTTTCCCTGTCTATGTGATGATTAAACTGTTTTGTATTTGAAATTAAAAAAATGCAAATGAGTTCATTGTTTTAGCCTTGGCAAACTGAGGGCTGAACAGCTTAAAAAACGCTCATTTTGTGTTCTTTTTCTATTTTAAAGAGGGATGAAGGATTATTTTCAAGATACAGAGTCCCTTTGAGGTGTAACGGTAGTTCTATTATTAGTGTTTATTAAATATCAAATGGGTTTGAAAGCATTGTTTCAACACTAAATAGGCAAACAGTAAGAATAGCATATGCATTCCAGGCGGAATTTGCAGAAAAGGCCATTTTTTGGTTCTTTTTTTCATTTTCAAGGGGTGGGGGGTTATTTTCAAGATACAGAGTTAATTTTGGTGTCAAAGTTCTTGTATTTATAGTGTTAATCATATCCCAAATGGGCGTTGTGAAATTTTGAACTTGATGATTATCCCCCCCCCCCCCTACCTGAGGAAGATCTTATAAAAGCAAAAGAACATCCTTTAAAATTAATAAGTATCCTTGCCATTCACAATCAGTGGAAAGAGCTGTAAAACTAGTAACTGAGGCATCTGCAAAAGTTTATGGATATAATCAACGTCATAGATTTATATTCTCAACCATGTGAGGGAGTTACTGTATGAAAATTAAGATGTGAAAAGCAAACGTATTTCAAAAATAACTTAAAAACATCAACATGAGTACCCTCTTTTTCTTTTTCCTTCTTGAAACTATAAAATAACCCTAGTAGGAGCTGTTATTTAAAAAATGGTTGGTGCGTCAGCACTTATGTTCATTTATTGGCTCTAAATATTATTTGACGAAAATTTGCAAAAAATAAGAAAGTCATAAATTGATCAAAGCAAATTTTGTAAAAATAAATTTTCCCAAAATAAGTAATAACAAAAAAGTTTTGATTCATAACGAAACCTTTGAACGCAATTTGGGGGGGGGGTAAGGGGGGGGGTCAAACCAAAATCCATTTTTCTAGGATCATTTAGTTTCTTATGACACAATTTTCACGGGGGGCTAAATTTGATATCTTAATATTAGGTTTCTATAATACCCCTAATGTACCTGTCATTTTTAATCCCTTCGAGACACATTATCAGATGATACAAGAAACTTCAAAGGAAATTTACGAGGGAGTTGTATTTTTATTTAATATTATTTTTTTGTTTCTATTTTACGTTTTCCTCACTTCCACTTGTATATGGATAGTTTTAAATGATGTAATGGGTCTTGCTTTCGAGGGCTAATTTTAAAATAAAATGTTAATTTATGATTTTATTATCACAACCTCTTTAAGCATTATTATTTACACATAATTGTACAAATGTTAATTGTATTAATTTAAAATGAAACACCTATAAAAACTTAAACATTAAAGGTTCTAATCCTTTAAAAACTTTGCAGGAAATTCATATGATTGATAATGCCTTGATCACGTTTTCAAATACAGTTACATTCATAACTAAATCATAGCTGTGGGCTTTTTGAAGCCGTTGCTAGTCATAAACAAAAAAGACATGAATATATATTTGAGCAATTGTCTTTAAATGACTATTTCTATCTAAATGTTCAAATTGTGGATTTAATGAACCGATACTCTTCTGAAAGTTTTTCGTGGACTAGAGAAATTAAAGGTTCAAGATTGATCTGGACATAGTTTATCCTTATATAATACTTCCACATATTCATTAGAAACCAATAATGACCATAAATTAATAGATTCGGAATTACACTTTGACTATAATCAGCGTCTGTTCAAGTCAAGGCTAACTGTTGATAATTTTTTCACGAAAAAATGATTCCCTATGCAATTCAATGAAATCCAGGGGAGCCATTCAAAGCACGTCTTTGCACGATACTTTGCAGCTCCCTCAAATTAGTTAATTTTATGGTTATACAATTTATTCTTGCGCATCATGTATCAATATTTTTATTCATTCGGATCAGCCAAAAATGCTTGAATAAATTTCAACATATTTAATTTATCAGTCAAATTGAAATTTATCTATATATATATACCAAAAAATATGAATTATATTTTTATCGAGTTTCACCGCTGTACCAGTTATACATTATACATACCTAGAAAGTAGGAGATAAAAAAAACTAAATCTTACGACAGTTACGTAAAAAACAAAACATAAATAAACATTATAATTCAAAATTACTGCCTTCATTTTTCGGTTAAGTTATGTGACACTTGACCATCGATCTTCAAATAAAATCATATTGTTTTAAACATTTCCATACAACCTGACATTAAGAACCAGCTGTTCTTGCATTTAACTTCACATATCAATGCATGCAACTCGATGCCTTTCAACATTTTTGTATTTGATTTCATCATCACCACTTTAAATTTTTCATACTGTCAAAAAAATATTGTTCTCTTGGAGCATGTCAACTCTAAGCGGCTACAAAAATGAGGTGGACTAGATCAAAGAAAAAAGAAAATATTTCCTTAGGTCTTTGGATGAAATATTCAATTGCTTTGATTTAAAAAATATTTATATTTTAGTCCTACAAAATTCCAAACTAATTGCGTTAGAAAAACATAAATAGACATTAGGATTTGTAGTGTTGTGCCGGTCTTTATATAGGACCGAGGACTGCAGTCCAGTTCTTTTTATGAGTCCTTAAAAGTGAAAAAATGTATCATTATGATGCCAATACCCGCGTTGTTAATTAACTATGTTTTTTAATTTAGACGATCGTTTACTGAAAAGCTTATAATGTGGACGAAAATGTTTCCATAGTGTCTAATATAATAAACCCTTTAGTTGATGCTGAATTAACGCCAAGTTAAAATACATAGAATATATACATATAATTTTAAAAGTTAGAACGTATAAAAAAAAACTCTTTAAACATTTATGGAAAATTAAGGGACTGACAAAACACAATCTTAAGGACCTACACTCTACAGTCCTAATTACCGATCCCAAGGACTGACGGTTCTAAGACTGGCCCGGACAGAATGAACCGACCCAACACTAATGATATGTAAAAAATAAAGCCTTTTTTCTTCTATTAGAGTATATTATTTTTTCTTGTAAAATTTATCAATTAAGTTTTTACATGTCTAATTTAATCAATAAAAAAGAAACTAATTAATGATTTTATCCTCAATCATATTTTTATTATTATATACTTTCTCCAAAAACTAATAATTAATTTTATTTATCTTTCAATATAATAACTAATTAAAATATTTAGGCTTGTTTCAAATTCGTGATTCGTCAGACACAAAAAGTTGGTTTGTATCTTACTAGTAGACTAGTTGAAGGTATTGTGACGGATATAAACGTGAAAATAATTTAAATATTAGAGGCAGTTTATTCATATAAAATTTTCTATTAAAATGTCTAAAGAGACAATATTGTAGTGGCAGTTTAAGGAGAGCTAGTGAAATGCTGTTGGGATGCTTTGGTCAGTGGAATAATGCTATATTTAATTCATTATTTCTTTTTATGAATATCAATACACAGTTTTGAATATAAATCATAAAAAGATACAATTATAAAAAAAAAGTTATATCTTTATTATTTATTATTCAGACCGAATATCATAGTCGATATTAAGATACATTTTCAAAATGGGAATGAAGAGTTTCATATAATGTACTTTTGTTCTTTAACCTTAGTACCGTTCGTCGGTTTAAGATATGAATCGGTGATTATCGGATTATTACGTATTTTCATTAATATGATTTTCTGATTTAAACTTTATTATTTGATTGGGTAAAAGAGGTCTAATGACGATTTTTCTAATAGACTATTAAAGGATCTTGAATGCAAACTGAATGATGGATTAAAAGTTTTTTAGGGGTGCTTTATTCCTATAGAAAATAAACTCACCGCAATATTATTAGATCCATTCATAGGAACACTTCCAGGGGAGCAAATGTAAATGGGCTCATCTGTCAAATTAGCCTTCTTCACCTTGAAAACCTGGTCCTGAATGACATATGAAGATGAGTTACGAAAGGAGGCCCTCAGTATTTCTTGCTGCTTCTTGATGAACTTCTGAAGGAAGTCTCTTTTGCCCTGGGTTGTATTGGAAGAAGAAGACGAGGAGTTTGTTGTGGCTTTGAGAAGGAACTTGAGGACAATGGAGACGGGGATTGATTGTTTTCCCGCTTACGGCGACGATAAATCTCATTGGTTTCTATCATGACCTCGTCTAGGATTCGTCGGCAGAGCAGCTCGAATTGTGTCATATCGCAATACAGGAAGGACTCGTCACATATTGAAGCGAGACTATCTAGGATTTGGTTCTTGATAACGTCGGATAACTAAAATTGTAAATGTGTTTTGTTGTTATTTAAATATCAAAAAACATTTTTTGTTCAATGTAACAACAAAAGAATCCTGTATTTTAGTAATGATCTAACTTAGAATAAAATGTGTAATGATGTAACATGTGTGGTTTTATATTATTAAGTTAAAAAAGCTTATGACTCCAATACTCACAGTGTTCATGACGGGATGATCACAAAATGATTCTTCTTCATCCTCGCTCATGGAGGTTTCCAAGGAGAGTGATCCCGAGGCGACTACTGAAGAAGCATGAGACACAATGGAGCAGTCTGGAAAGGGATCCAGGATGGGTTGCCAAATCCCTTGTCTATAGTTACACTCGTAGTCCTGGATGGAACTCATTGCCAGTGCATAGCCCTCCGAACAGCTCATGGAGCAAAATAAACCTCCGTTCACGTCCGTGCAGTTGCTGTGGCCGTTGATGGGATCATTGGGAATCGAACAGAAGTGCTCTGGAATAACAGAATATGTATTTTTTAAGATTATGTACATTAAGATTAGTGAAACATGGAAATGACACAATAACTCCCAAAATACTTAATTTAGAAAATATATTACTTCGAAAATGTTGTTGACAACAAACTGTTTCAAAACATTTATAACAAAGTTATTCCACGTACCATTTGCTCGAACCACAGCCCTAAGTCTCTTGATCACACCAGTACATCTATTACGCACAATCTCCTCTGGAATCTTGTTCCAGGCAGCCTCAGCTGTGGCCATCAGCTGGTCCTTATTGACCCTTGGTTTAGCATTGGCCTTCCTCTACACCATCCCCTACATGGCAAGGTCAAAGGGGTTGCAATCAGGAGATGAGAGAGGCCAAAGCTCCTTGCTCCAAAAGTGGTATAAATTGGCTGCACACCAGTCCTGCACAATCTTTGCAGAATGGGTCGGAGCTCCGTCTTGCTGGAAGCAGACAGGGACTCCACCAAACTCTTCCTGAATCCACAGGAATACTTAGGTCTTCAAGAAGCCCAAGTACACAATCTTGTTGATTTTAACACCGTCTAGAAACCGGAGCAAGGGTGATTTCTTGCCATTGGAGGCCACGGCCCCCAGACAATCCCAGATGCCGGCTTCTGCATCCGGTAGAAGATTCGGGTATTCTCTTGGATCTTGGAAGCATCCTTGCACAATATTCGATCATTTTGAGGATTAAACTTTTTTCTGATTTCGAAAAGTTTCTCATCAGAGAAGATCACAACGACACTATGGTTGTCTGCGTGCCATTTGAGAACCAACTTTGATCTAGCCTTCCTCTTGACCCTGGTGGCTTCGTTTAGTAGATGTATCTTCCTGTACTTGAAGGTTTCATGCCCAGGTCCGCTTTGACCACCCTCCCGATGGTCCTCGCAGATACTTTATACTCCTGAGCCATCTTATTCATTGAGCGGGCGGGTTACAAAGTATCTTGCCGGTGACGGCCTTGGTGAGCTTTGGTGTACTCACTGATCGCTTGTTTCCTTGTTTAGGGTTCCTTGTGGTTTAGCCTATCTCTTTGATAACTTTTTTGGAACGCCAGATGAAGGTTCAGCTTACCCCAAGGATGATCATGATAGCCTTGTAGGACTGGCCAGAGTCCAACAACTTGACAATGGTCGTTCGCTTGCTTTCAAGGTCCATTTTGTCGTTGTTTTTTCAACAAAAAATGGTGAAAACAACACAGCAGATGTACAAATGTACGCAAAACATAATTTTATATCATAACAAAACCTCTCAAAAATCATATTTAGAAAGATATTGTACTTACAATCCAATGTTTCACTAATTCTGCTTAACCCTGTATGTATATAGGTATATAGCCTCTTCAGATATGTATCCACGTGAACATAACCTCCTTCATAAAACTCAACTACACCTCTTTGTTGACTCTGAAATTATATTCGATGTTGATTTTTTCCCACCATACTAAGTTCCCTCATTATAACTGGTTAATAGAGTTTGTAAGATCTAAAGCAGGAGTCGGCAAATAGTGGCCCGCGGGCCAATTTTGGCCCGCCATCTAATTTGTCTGGCCCGCGAGATGACATTAATTTGATGTAAAAAAATTATTAATCCCTATATTTAAAAAAAGAAAAAAAGGCATACAGCAATCCTATTAATTTCAAAAATTTATTGAGGTATAGATGATAGTCCTAAAGTAACAAAACAACAGGTGGAACATCTGTACAGTTTATCCATGACGCACAGGTCGGAACGGTATTGGCAGACAGAAAAAAAGGGATGTACAATTTAAATAAGATTAAACATATAACTGGGCATTTTTAAGGCCTACTATTTAAAAAGGCCAGTAGGCTACACTCTTAATGGGGAAAGTGACTCCTCCCTTTGGTCACAATTTTGTGGAAGTCGGGCGACAGGGATGTCACTTTTATCCTCAAGCAGTTCTCCAAGCTTGCATTGGTCAGATGGTTCCTTTCGTGTGTCTTGATTGCATTCATTGACGAAAAGCTTGACTCATACGTGTATGTACATAGATGGAAACATCTCTTATATATATATAATATAATAAACAAATGTAAAAATAGCTATGGCCTGCGATGCCATTGTCTGAATAAAATTGGCCCGCGTCCAAACGTAATTGCCGACACCTGATCTAAAGGATGCTTCTGATATTTTCAAATATAAGTTTTTTATTCAGTTTTATGTCAAAAGAAATAACTTTTTTCATAGTACTCGGATCATCACAATGAATATTTGAATAGCGGTGTTTGTTTGATCTTTATCTTAATAATCTTGGTCACTCTTCCATAAAAACATGTTTTTTTGTTGTACATTGTTTGTAAAATATTACAAAATTATTACATATTACCAAAATATTTATCAAAAGATAAATCTATGCTAGCAAGATATTCAATTTATTATAGACGTTGCATTTATGCCGCAGTTTTCATTGTTCCACCCTTTATATAATACAAATCATAAAGAACCAATAGCCACATGGATATAGTAAATAATAAGTACAGTGTGTTCCATCCAAAATGTAATTTTTGAATTGCGAATTAGAAATACATAAAATAAATCAAATTGCATTATGGATACGCCATTTTGTTTATAATATAAACTTTTATCAATAAATTTATTATATTTTTGTTGTTATCCATCTTCAATCAGAAAAATGTTTTCTGAACTTGAGACATAAGTGAATCATCCAGAAGTCTGTCAAGACACCTTCTACTTCCACAGTACGCCGAGGATTTATACTTCAATTCAGATCTGTGGAAGGGCGGCGAAATCTGACACGCTGATCCAGTTCACAAGAGTTGTTGATGATTTCAATGAGACTGGTTCCATCCACGAGAAAAAAACAAATGGAAAGCAATCAAAAGCACAGAAGCAGGGATTCAGGAAGTGAAGAGTTTCTTTGAAGAAACTTCCAGCAGCTCACTCAAAAAGCCTCTCAGCAAATTGCACTCACCAAAACATCGTTGTGGAGGATTGCTTGATTCCGTTTTTATTATTACACTTCAGTTCAACCATTAACTGATGCACACAAAGCATGAAGAAGACAGTTTGGTCAGTTTTTTTTTGTTTTGAATTTTATGTATTTTAAGTACCTACTTCTAATTCGCAATTTATTTTTTTATTTTTGATGGAGCACGCTGTAGACAGAAGTTATTTACAATTAAATATGAATAAAATAAATTCATTAATTTATATAAGTTAATGAATTTAAAAAGACAGGTTATAAAATTTTGATGATCGGATTCTGAAAACGATTATGGTTTTCCTTAATCAGGCCAATATATTTTGCTACATAAATTTTCATAGACACTATTTTAAAAAAAATATGCTGCTCATCAGCTGAGATATATACGATTTCGTCATTTTTCTTAGTTTATATTTAATCCCTCAAATTTAATAAGCATGTGATACTTCTGAATGATCGTTGCGTGAAACAAAGTTTAAGAGCTCACAGCCTAAATCGGCGTTTCTTCTATTCTTGTGCGTGATAATCTGTTAGGATGCCTTTCTTCAGAGATCATAAGTAGTCCACCAGCATGACTACGTTCCATTTCCCCTGGTACCACTCCTCAATTTGGTGCATGTCCTGATGGAATTTTTCTCCCTTTTCGTCGCTCCTCCCCCAAGGTTTCCAAGAAACTTTTTCATGTGTGAGAATAGGAAGTGCATCTTTATTCTCAACAAACAATCAATTTTTTGAAAGGCCTTTAGCATGCAGTTGATGAGTCTGTTGTGGTTTGCTGTCTTTATGTTCCCCAGGAAATTGTTCACCACCTGCAAAAATGATTTCAACACTCTAACGTATCTCTTGGCCATCGAAAATGCAGGCCTTCAGATTTTCAGCGGTCAGTCGAGGAAAGACACGACACAGGTAGTTGAAACATCTCACATCCTTATCCAAAGAGCGCGTGAACTGTTTCATTAACTCAAGCATCATCAAGGTCTGATCAGTATCTTTTCCAGATATCAGTTATTTATGTATAGTCATGAGTGAACGTTTGTTTGTTTTTGTCGTGTTTCAAAAGCAAATTAAACCGTGATAAAGTGACTCTTTCCGGAGGATTTTGGGGTCTACAGGGAGATAACTTTGTGATCTCCTCCAGTGGACCGTAATTTACCCCTGTGGATAATCTCCTCCTTTCGACTCTATAAAACACACTAGTTCTGAAAAGACAGAGAAACCCGAAAGCGCTAAAAGAAATCTGCCGGACGGTGGGCACTCCCCTGAGGCAGACGGTAAAAAACATCAAGGAGATAATGTTTCTTAGTTTTTTATTGTATGGTGACGCTAAGCTTTTTATCATTAAACGTCAATTCGATTAGCAGCACAAAGAAAAAATTTGAACTTCTGAGATTTTTGAGGTTTTTAGACTTACCAGATTTTATCATTTTAACGGATACCAGATACTCTTACACCAAACATTTTACCATACCCGACCGTTATAACTCGTTTGACTCTTTTAAACCTCAAGAAAACTATGCTAATAGAGGTGTTTGTATTCTTTCAAAGAAGACTTTCAAATCTAAGGTTCTCTACCGAGACAACAGAGGGAATCTTCTCAAAATAAGCGCTGCAGTGGAAAACAACCGGTCAATAGAAATAATTGGAGTTTACGGACCCAACGACGATGATCCGGATTTCTTTTACAACGAGCTCTCCCCTATTCTAACCAACAAACCTACAATTATCTCTGGAGACTTAAATTTAAAACTTAACATGAAAAGGGACACAACGTCCAGTAATTCAAATCCGTCACCGAACGCCACAAAAGCTTTTAAAACCATTATCTCAGCACACGAGTTCAACGACATAGCAGTTTGCAAAAATGATCTAAATCATACTTTTTTCACTAACAATAAAAATGGACAAAAAGTATCTTCTCGACTCGACTATTTTTTTACTAAAGGAATATGCATATCAAGTGTCAAAGACTATCAAGTTGTGCAGAATCCTATCTCCGATCATAGGGCAATCAAAATGATACTCTACGACAGACCAATGAACCCCGTCCACAAGAGCTCATGGAAACTTAACAATAAAGTCTTAGAAAACGAATGTTTGGATAAAAAATTACTGAAATAATTAGTAACACTCATGCAAGAACAAACTTTAACAATATATTTCAAGACTTTGCATCAATGGTAAATTCGATTCGGAACGCGTGCCGATTTCAAGGGAGTGTAAATGCTCAAAGGAAAAGAAACCGAATTCTAAAGTTATGTTCTTACGACGACCCCTCGAAAGAAACCCGCGAAATACGAGATGAAATAAGCTCTCTGTTGAGAAGAGAAGACGAAATTCACCGAATCAAACTGAAACTTTCCGAAATTGACGATCTCTCGAAATCAAGACTTCAATGTGTTCAAATAGAAAAAAAATCTATTAAAAAAATCAAAAAGAATCTTTTTAAGGAAGACGGCTCTATAAGTAAGTCTGAGGAAGAAAATAACCAAGTCATTGCAAGTTTTTATTCGGCATTATATTCGTGCAATGATTGTTCCCCTCAACAAAAATGTTTAAAATGTGAACGAAATGATGCAAACTTTTGCAACCAAATTAAGAGTTCATCAATATCAGACATACCGGAAGACATAGTAAACAAAATGGAATCGTTGATAACTATGGAAGAAATTTTAACTGCTATTAACAAAAATGCTAAGAGAGATAAAGCCCCAGGTAACACAGGGCTCAGTTTTGAATTTTATAAAAAATATTCTAAAGCCCTTGCCCCGATTTTACTCTTATTTTATGAAAAAGTTCTCGCTGTAGGTGCATTCCCGTCTTACGCATCCACTGGCTCACTGGTTCTCATACCTAAAAAAGATAAAGATCCTCGATTTGTCAAAAACCTCCGCCCTTTAACCATGCAAAACTGCATTTTCAAGATCTTTTCATACATAATTAGTAACAGGCTAAATGAATGCATGAGTCACATTATTAATACATCGCAATACGGATTCGTCAAGAGCAAACTAATCGAAGACATTCCTTTTAACCTCCAGACCAAATACGAAACCAATTTTAATACATCCATTTTAACCATCGATTTTAAAAAGGCTTTTGACACAGTTTCTCACTTACATATAATTAAAACTCTTGCAAACAAGGGGTTTGGTCATTATATGATGAGATTGGTTGGCATTCTTCTTTCCAATGCAAAAAACACCGTTGGCTATGGTGCCAAACAATGCACATACCAAATAAATAGAGGCTGTCTCCAGGGAGATCCGAGCGCTCCCCTGTTATTCATCATTGCAACTGATCCTCTCCTAAGACAATTATCAAAATTGAAGGGATAGATGTCAAAGCCTATGCAGATGACACTACAATCCTAACCACGGGCGATGTACAACGAACGACACAAAATTTCACACGTGTGTTCAAATATTTGAGTGATTTCTCCAAAGTCTCTGGCCTTTGTATAAACGAAGAAAAATGCGAAGTACTCAGCCCCCACAATGATCATCTGTCTCCGATTTGGCCATCCATATCTACCCAAAAAAGTTTAAAAGTTTTAGGAACATGGATCGGACTCGACTCTGGGTCAAAAAACTGCAATGAAATTATTAATAGGATAAGGAATGCAATAACCTTTTTCACTCCACTCAATCTTGGATTCTGGAATAAAATAATCAGCTGGAATATTTATATTCTCCCAAAAGTAATTCATCTTCTTAAGGTAACTCCTTACGACCATATAACCTGTGACACGGTTAACTCCCTAAAGGAAAAATATTTCCTTCTCTCCAAGTACAAGAACCTCTCTCACAAAAGACTACATAATCCTCACGGATATGGTGGTCTTGGTGTTCTCGATTTTTCGTCTATGTGGAGAAACATGAACTCACGATGGTTTACAAGGTTAAAAGATTGTACAGAGGATTGGGCAGAAATGATAAAACAATATCTGATCTCCCAAAAAGAAGACTTAAAAAAAGACCTCCATAAGGGTTATTTTCAAATTTTAAGAAAATCCTCACTCATGTGTCCTCTTCTAAAGGAAATGAGCGAAGCAGCAACACCACTTATTGTTAAGTTTGAGGAATACCTTGGTTGGCAAATGCCTGCAATGGATGCAATATCCTCTTTAAGGAAGGACCTTTCAACGTTCCAAGGGTTGTCGTGTTTGGGGGACATGGAATTTGAAAACAGCCTTTTAGGGAAGATGCTCTTCCATAGAATAAAACACATTCAAGGACCACCAAAGTTTAAAAATAGACCTGTCACTCCCTTTAGGATAATTTTTTCCAATGTGGCCCCACAAGTCTTGAGAAGATGCGGAACGAAGGCTACTCTTTCGCCCTTTTTAAATTACCTCTCCAGGAGGGAGATAGATCGAGACATTAAATTATGCATTAAAGCCTTTAAAAACCCTCTTTTGACCTCTGCAGAAAAATGGTTCAAGTACAGGGTCCTCAGCGGAACACTCCAAGTTGGGAAACACTTCGGTAGTGGAGAAGGAAAAAACTGTTATTTCTGCAGAGAGGAACCCGAAACTTCAAACACCTTCTATGGTCTTGTAGAAAACTCCTCAAGTTTTATGAGGAAACGATAGGAATAATTAAAAGCCACTGGAAAATTACAACCTCCAAGAACGACTTCATATCATTCTACGTGGGAGAAGAGGCGGACCATATCAACGCAATTATTACAAAAACACAGTTTTTTATTTATGCAATAAAAGCAAAAAAAGAAATTTTATGTGATTCAGTGATAAATATTACAAAAAACTATTCTAAATTGTTAAAAAATCTTAAAGCATAATTGTTTTTAGTACGTGTTTTAACATATTTTAATTTTTTGTTACTTATGTTTTCAATCTTATGCTAATTTTTATTACTTGTTTTTCTGTGTTTGTTTTGAAATGAAAAATAAATGCTTATAGTCTGCGGACTATCAAAAAAAAGTATCTTTTCCCAGTCAATAAGAGATGTGTTTGTGATGTCTCTACCCCCTGTTTCTAACTGCTTTAGCACCAGCCACTCTTTCTTTACCTAGTGCGGAACTCTATCTCGACTGTCTCACATACAACATATAATGCTTAGGTACTTTGTGGTCCAAGACTTCTGACCAAGTAGAAAGCTCGCCATCTTTAGGTCAACAAACATGATCCATTAGTGCTGCTCATATTATATTTTCTTCAACACGTTCTTTTCTGCTTCATATTACTCTTCGAAAATAGTGGAGGGCCGGATTTATCAGTCATTCAGTACTGATGCAATACAACAATAATACACTAGAATGTCTGAGGCATTATTATTATTATTGTTTTTGCAGGTAGTCTGAAATGAAAATGAAAGGGAGCTCGATAGCCGTGCGTGCTAAGGCGTGTTCAACTCTCAATGTTGGGGCGCAGGTTCGAATCCCGAGAGGGGATGGTCATTTTTGGTCTACCTCATTGATAAGATCCTAGGTTCGTTAGACTAAATTTAATGCTATAATGCTTATTTATATCCTATCGGATGCAATTCTATCGAACCATATAGGCAAAAAAAAAAAAAAAAAATTGTCGAGTCAAGTTTATTTTGACAACGGTGCATCAAAAAATTCATAATAGGGACAACTTTTTCCATTTTGATCAACATCAATGATAAGATCCTAGGTTTGATAGAGTAATTAACAATATAGTATGTTTATGTATTCACTCAGATATAATTATATCGAACCAAATAGGCCAATTTTATAAGTCATATAAAAAACGAAAGGAACTTTATGACATAGAGTATATTGTTAATAAAAAAACGAAAGGTTTTATTTGATCATTGAATATAAGTCAGAAATAATTATCACATATATGGTTGATTAAATGCATTTTTGTTACATTTTTATTTCAATCATTGAATACTGATTTTTAATCACTTGAAATTACATTAACAATATAGTATTTACTCAAACCAAATAAATGTGACATAGAGTATGATATTATATAATTTGTCATATTTTGTTGCTTGTTACAATTCATCATTGAATTAAAATCTTTTTTACAATAAATCATTGAATCATTAATATGATGGATTAAATTTATTTTTGTTTATTTATAATATCAAGATTTTCGAATATATATTTACCGAATTTTTCCTGGAACAGGAATTCTGAATGGGTGCAGTAGTCTAAGTATGTATTGAATAATTATTCATTGAAACTTGTTACATATCTTTATTTACAACTTAAAATTTTGTGTTTTTGTATAAGCTCATTCAAATTAATATATTTGTATGAAACAACCTCAGAACATATTTTACAAATAGATTCACGAAACCGCTTCTGTTTTTAAATGGAATCTAAATATTTTAAATTTATTACTACATTCTTTTGCATTTATTGTCAACACTTAAATACTTGATACTATTTTTCAAACATTTTTCTATTGTTGAGTTTTTGATCACTTAATTTCAATCTTAATGGTAGTGTTTTAATAAGAGAGGAGCATATTTTAAAAAATGTGATAAATGGCCTGAAATATGTGAATACTCATTATTTAAAAATATTAATCAATATTGTTAGATTTTTTAGTCATTATTATCTTGAACTTAGGTACTTTCTTTATAGTAAGCTAACTTACTTTGGAGAATGATTTCCACATCACATGTTGCGATATTTCCTGAGAAATCCGTTGCTGTGTAGCGCACCAGGGTTGTTCCGATGTTAAAAGACCCAAAGTCCCTTGACTTGCTCACCCGCAGGTCCTTCATGGAGTTGTCATGGAAAATAGGTTCGTCCCATTCCACGTTTTCGGATTCGTTTTGAGTGAGGAATACGGGAGGGCTGGAGCAAACATCGACAACTGGGGGCTCAGTATCTGTTAAATAAATATTTTACTCCATTTCTTTATAATTTAGAGTAGTATATTTTATTAACAAAAATGTCTTTTGATTTCATATTAATATATTTAGATTTTTAATTTTCTACTTTTTATTCACTAATTAGTATTAACAAATTGTACATTTTCAATATCATTTTTTCACTTTTATTAGCTAGTTGTATACTTTTATCCATTATTTATAAAAAATTTTTACTGATATGTGTTTATTTAATATGTATTTAAGAGCTCTGCTAATTTTTGACAAATATGTGTATTTTTGCATTTTACTAATTTTGAATGCTTGTATTTTTTGGGTATCATAAATAATTGTTACATAAAAAAAGAGGTTTAATTCTTTGTGTTTTACAATCATGATGAAATGTTGGAGTGCGAATATCATTTTCAATGTTTTTTAATGCCAAAATGGGGACTTAATGAGGACTCGCTTATTTTGTCTTGCTAGAGTTTCAATAAAAGGCAGAGAATTGAGTCCAGACCAAAATAAAAAACTTATGGACATTTTTTAAATGACTTGGACACACCATACTTTACAGGGTGCAAAATATATGGACTTCTATGTGATGTTAGAATATTTATAAAAGTATCAATCCATGTATTGGACGTGAGAACTGCAAAGCTATGATTAAATATCATATTGACCAAAGACTTTTCTTATGTAAGTTAATGAAAGACACGAATCTAAACGTACCCCCAGTGCTAAATCTCAGAACATCTTATTTTTTTATCAGCATTTACTTTTAAAAATGTAAGAAAGTTTCTTGTAGATAATTAATTATTATAATATTCTTGAAATAAGTCCAAAACAATAAAGTTAATGTGTATTCATAATGCAGAAGCCTTACTCTCGAAGCTCATATATCCCTTTCTTTGGTTGTGTATTGTATTGTAATAGTTTGAAATACAAATATATGACATTAAAATAATATTAAATCGATAAATGTGAAAGTTGAGCTGTCATAAGTTTTTAAAAGTAGCATGCTCCCTCAAGTCTTAAATTAAAATTATGGTACATAAAAATATCAAGCTATAATTTAAGGATGTCTAAAATAATATTTACTCGCATATTTGGGCGCCTACGGCGCTCATATTTTCGCCCTTCGGGTATGGGTAGGTTTTAAGTCACATGAGATGCTTTTTTTCCTTTTTTTATTTCTCTAACTCCTCCTCCTCCTTTTATTTTTTTCCTCTCTTTACCTCGAAAAGTAGGTAGTTCAAATCAGACAAGGTCTGAATTTTTTTCCTTCATTTCTAGTCCCATCACTTGCAAATAGTTTTATTAGGTCCGTCTTGACCCAAGGATTCCATAGGTACCTTCAAAGTTCAAATCTGAATATAAATGTGGGAGGAGATAGCGTGCGGACATACAGACGGACAGAGATTGGTGAATTAATATATAGATTAAGAATATATTAAAACTTATTATTTTGTATTTTTAAGCCTTTAAAAATTTTAATGGAGGTGTAATTAAAAATATATACAGACAAACCATCATATTACCTCTCACTGTAATGACCGTGGCGCAACGGTTTTTATTTCCCGACACGTCGCTAACGACAAATTTGAAGCGATTCCGGCCTATTTTAAGCTTCATAAAGGATGTGAGAGCGGGGAATGTCTTGACGCTTGGCTCATGACCCGAATTATCTGGAAAATAACAAAAGATTTAATTTTATTTTGCTCGTAAGAACTAAAAAAATCAAATAAATTTAAAGACAATGTTGGTTCTTTTTCCTTCTCCAGAGGATGGTTTTTATTTAAACCATAAACACCCATAACAGCTTATGTAATAATATATCAAAGGCCCATTGTTCTGCCCAAAACCCAATTTATATTATTGGTTACCTTTTTATTTGTATCAATAACAAGAATTTTTTTTTTTTTTTTTTTGATTTAAAATATTTATTTATGATCTAAAAGATATCTCGAACAGAATAAAATGCACGTATAAAGGATGAATAAATAAATGAAAAGTTTGATAAAGCTACGTTAAAAACAAATATAACATAATAAAAAAACACATGCATTTATAACTTGTCGGAAGAAAAATAAAAGAACTCCCAACCTATCATCCTTCTTTTATGAGATATCTTGAGATAAAATAGTGATTTAGAAAACCAGTTGACTCGCAGAGAGAGATCCAATGCGTCATTTGATTCAGTCCACTTGCACTTGAAGGGGAGAGGGCCCGTTTGTTTTGAAAACATCCCTGGGGATGGAGCGTAGAATTTCCAGGCTTCTTCTGACGAGATCTTGGAGACCCACAGGAAGCCCACCTCCGCACGTTCTTGAGGCGTAGAGAGCCCTCTGCACCGTGGATATAAGATGTTCGATCTCGTAAGCCTCCTCGTATGTAGGTGATGTGGACACCAGCCAGTCTGTGGGGGTTAATGATACTCCAAATTCTTCTAGAATAATATCTTCCACAGCTTTTATGACTGGGATCATTCTGTGGCAAAGGTAAAAGAAGTGGAAGGAAGTCTCCTCGACCTCCCCACACCAATGGCATCCTCGCTTCTTTGGGTCCACATGGGATTTATTCAGGAATAAAGAGGACGTGGCGAGACGGTATCGGAACCATTTTTGGTGAGAGTCTGTTAAAGGGTTTCGCATAATAATATTCGGGCACAGGGGGATATTTTTCTCAATCTGTAGAAGCCGCAATCGTCTCTTGATGCTAGGAAAAGGACGTTCAGAGCCTACCAAAGACCTTCGAATAGTTTGGTTATCCAATGCCGTAAGAGCGATATAGAAGGGAGTGGGTGGTCCGATTGATATATATCCCACGGAGGTAAGCGAGCGACGTTTTTGTAATCGCATACTAAGGATATAATTTTTAATATGCATTTTTCTCTGAAGGAATTCCCCAACAGATGTGAGGCAACCCTCTTGAAAGAACTCCGAAGAACTTCCCAAAGACCCATTAAAGTTTAGAGGCTCATTCGCTCGAAGCAGAGGAAGGACTCTGTGCAAGCTTGAGCCCCAGGATTTGGCCATTCTCTTCCAATGAGATCCGCAGGACTTTAAAGACCTGAGAAGTTCCAATGGGCCCATGTAGATTCTCTCCTGGTAATTATGTCCTGTAACTTTAAAGAACTTGTTTTTTATCCTAGAAGCCCAATAGTCTTCACTTCCCAACAATCTTCGCAACCAGGAGAAATTCAGAGACTTCCACATGGACTCAACCTCAAGCGATCCCAAGCCCCAATTCGAGATGCTGGCGTTAATTCTAATTTTTGAAATGTATGGCTTTGAGCTACCCCAAACAAGGGAAGCCCTCTGCTCATAGATTTCATTGCACAGGGTTTCCGAGAAAGGCAGATATCTCAGTAAGTGGAATTTTTTTGGGAAGACATTAATGTTCCATGCAAGTAGTCTTTCGTAGCGGGAGAGGGGGGTTCTTTTATAAAACGAGACAGCTTTTTGTAGTATATCTATAACTTTAATCTTATTTTTTTCTTCTGCTTTGTCCGTAGTACTAGCCACCGTGATGCCAAGGATGTTTGTCGTTTTTACGAAGGCAAAATCCCTATAATCTGTCTCAGCTATCTCCTCACAGTTTGTCAAGAACTGGGTTTTATGCTTGTTGATTGCGAGACCGGACGAAATTTCAAATTCTTCGAGGATTTCCCAAGCTCTTCTAGTGGAATCTTTCAAGGTTGTGGAGGTCCCGGAAAGAAAAAGGGTGAGATCATCAGCGTACATGATGCTTTTGAAATTTGACTCTCCTATGTTTAACCCTTTTATAGATTTATCTTCGGACAACCTTTCCAATAGTCTATTCACTGCGAGTATGAATAGAGAGGGTGACAGCGAATCACCTTGTCTTGCGCCTTTGCAGATATAGATTGCTCGTTGTTTTCCCGGAAGGCCCAACCCCGAAGAAGACGTCCGTAATATGGCCGAGATCATGCCCACAAAGCCATCCGAGAAACCATATTCATATAGCTGCTCCAGAATGAACTTATGGGACAGGTTGTCAAAGGCTTTTTCAAAGTCTACCATTACTGCGGCATAAAGATCTCCCCTGTCTGAACAATCATTGATTGCATCTTGGATAGATATCGGACAGTCTTCGATGTGGCGTCCAGGCATAAAGCCTTTTTGGAATGGAGAAATCAGTCGGGGGAGAACTCGGAGCAACCTTTTATTTAATATTCCCGTGAGTATCTTGTACGATGCGTTTAGCAGAGAGATTGGACGGTAATCTCTAATATCATCTCCTTTTTTCCCTTTTTTCAGGGCCAATGTTATTATACCTGAGCTCATAAATTCTGGGACGAAGCCTCTCCTGAAGATATCACGGAAAACACTCTCTAAGATTGGAGCAAGTGGGACTGCAAATGTCTTGTAGAATTCATGAGGGAGTCCTGACGGCCCGGGTGCTTTATATTTTTTATTATAACTATTTATATATTTTATAATTTCCTCCCGAGATATCGGGGAATGGAGGTCATATAATATATCCCTTACTCTACCGTCTACTGGCTTCTTTGTTTCCTTCTTAGGTAGATTAAGAAGGGGTTTCCACTTTTTAATGTCCTTGACTAATCTCCATTCATGGCAAAATTCACACAACTTTGTTATGGAGCATTCCGCACAACTATAGAGGTTAGAGAAATAATTGTAGGCTTCCTCTGACATGGCTATTGGATCAGTAGAGATTTCACCTGTGGCCATTTTGAGCTGAGTCATCCGTGTTCTTGCCACAGATTTCTCGAAGTGTTTAAATGAGTTTTTTCCTTTAATATTAAGGTTGATAATATTTCTGCGCAGTCTGATCATAGTCCCTCTATTCTCATACTCGACAAGTTTATCGAGTTCCATGCTGCTCTCCGCACAATTATTACTCATTTTTTCTAATTTTTGTCTTTTCTTCTCTCTTTCATTCGCCCGCTCTTTTCCTTTTCTTATAAATATTTTCTTCGAGCATGATTCAATTTTTTTTAGCGCATCCCATGATGTCATATCTTCTTTGTTCATATTGTTTTTAAGTGATTCAATCATATTTAGTATTTCTTTCCGGCATTCTTCTAAATCAAGAAGGGAAATGTTGAGTTTCCAAGGGGATTTTTGCGGTCCTGTTGGGCGAAAGAAAGTTATAAAGATGGGATGATGGTCGGAGATATAGCAAGGTAGTGTCTTGAACTCTTTTACAAAATTTGAAATGCCATGAGTGGATAGGACATAGTCAAGTCTACTTGCAATATTTTTCTTGGCTTTGTTTTTCCTGTGGAAGGTCATTTTGGGTGACTTGCCATCCGCCGGTATTCCTAAGTCAACCAGATTCATTCGAGCCATAATGCTCTCTAAATCCCTGGCATTCGCTAGATTATTGGAGCCTTTGTAGCCGCATGCATCCCTGAATGAATTTCGAGTTATGTTTAGGTCCCCCGCTATGATGATTTCGTTCTTGCTTGAGGGAGTATATTTTTCTATAATATTGGAAAACCAATTGTTAGACTCAAAATTTACTCCGTACAACGCGAATAATGTTGTAGTTTTTTCCTGGAAGAGTAGCTCTAAAATCACGTAGTTTCCTTCCGGGTCGGACGCAACTAAAGTTGGATTTAGGGATTTTTTGACCAAAACAATAACTCCCCTGGAAGGATGGGAGGTCCGTTTTATAGCTTTTGCTATGAAAATTTCATGCGAATGAGGAACAAGCTTCTCTGCATAGGAAATGTCCTCAAGTCTTGTATCAACTAAGGTAACCACATCTGGGAAAGGGCAAGCCAGTTCAATAGGGGAGATTGCTTTTATATAGTCAAAAACTTTTTTGGACCTTATTTTTGAGGCAATCGAATTTACATTATATGAAACAAGAGAGGACATGAGTATTGTGTTTGACGGTTTGGGGTACGTATTTATTGTTATTATTCTCCCACTATTTGTGTAAGTGACATATCTTATGGTCAAGAAAACAAGAAAATTTATTAACCAAAACATTTTATATATTGATTACGAAAGTAAGTTTATTTAAAAAACATAATCAAATAGGATTTATAAAATGAAATTAGAAATTGATGTAACTGGTGTACACCAATATTAATAAATACTTTTTATATTTAAGATCTGGCTCTTAAGAACACCATTTTTGAATCATAATCATAAATTTAAGATATTTTATATGTTACAGATCTATTAAGGGCACAAAGTTGATAAAATGGATAAAGAATAACATACTTTTGGTCAAAAATATGACAAAAATAAGCAATATTAGCATATTTGTATGTCTATTCTATCAATTATTTGATTACATGCTGTAGATATTATCTATGATACATATTTCCTTATTTTATAAGCATCTTAAATGTATATTTTATCCTTAGTTATAATTGCTATTGTATGTTTATTGCCCAAAAGCATTGTAGTCTTATGCACATTTTCTTATGTTGGTTATTACAATACATATGTGTTTTTTCGTTATTGATGATAAAATCTTAATGCTTTTCAATGGGATATTAGTTCGAATTGGTGGCATAAATTAATGGGCCCACATGCTCATATTCATTGTAAATAACTTCACAATAAGAACAAAGACAAAACATCGATAAAGAATTGTTTGATTGAGTCTCAGAATTATGTTATGATATTATTTATGCTGTATAAAACGTACTCCAAATATATTCGAAATCAATATCCAATTAATATGCATTTTATAATGTACCGCATAAATTAACTAAATTATTTGAAGGTTTTTTTTTAATTTATGAAAAGTTATTTATCAATAATTGAAATTATTTTATTAAAATACATCTTTTAATAACTTAACAAACTTTATTTCTAAAGTAATGAACTGGTATATTTTTGCCAAAAAAAATATATTTAATTTTCTAGCTTGATATTTGATATGTGTATATATTATTATGACATAAATTTGCATAATTTAAAGACGTAACAATAAAATCAACGTTAAAAGTATAAGTATGAATTAGGTAATAACTATGACTAAAGTAAAACAAATAGAAACTAATTTGAAAAAATAATATTTTTCTTATACAACCCAAACGAAAGGCAGCAATAATAAAGATAAACAAAATACAATAATAGAGTGGACAACTAGAATATAAAAAGAACATTCTTTTTTCTTCCGTCCTCCGCCTGCTGGCTCTCGAAGTAGTTCCCTTCGTTCAACAGTTGAAAAGAAAGTAAACACAAACGGTTTAGATAGGTAGTAGCATGAACCAGATAGATCTTTGCAGATGACGTCTCTTTCATTAATAGATGTCTTAAATATAATCAAATTGATTAAAACGTCTACAACCAATGTACGATGCCTAATGCGACAATTGAAAGAATCTATTTTGATATACATATAATAATATATGATAACTATAAGAATAAAGTGTTAAATATATGACGTGATTATCCAAAATAAGGATTATATTTCTATACATATCAATAAAAACATATTTTTGGAACTTTTTACCCTTCCTTTTTACATTAACTGTGCTGAACACTCTTTCCTTTTAAGCTCTTTTGCGAATGTATATATATATACACATATATATATATATATATATATATATATATATATATATATATATATATATAATATATATATATTATATATTATATATATATATATATATATATTAGGGCTGTTCTTATTTTTCAAATGTTTGAAATGTTAGCAACATTGGGATTTTCTGTTATTGGTGATAAAAGAAGACAGCATACAAAGTTTGAACAAATCGGTCAACATTACGAGGTCGCACAACGAGGTCAAAGTTTTAAAAATTTAGTAAAATATAGTTTTCCGCAAATTTCTTCAAAATGTGGACGTTACAGACTTCAATAATAATTATTAATTTAAAGGAAATCTAATTTACTACCAGACGTATATTTGATGTTTTTTTAACCCGTTAATGCCGAGAATACAAAAGTTGTTCAATTTTTTTGAAATTAATATCGTGAATTGATACGGACCTAAGTAACATAAATATTTATATTTTTTCTTTCTATGAATTTTTTCTCTAAAAATGAGGTGGTACCTTACGGTACCACTCGGAAAATGTGAATACAATTTTTTACTTTGATTATCTTTTTGGTATTTTATATATCTGACATTTTTATTATATCGTAAAAAAATAATTATAAAAAATGAAAAAAAAGTTGACACGTAACTAAATAGACTAAAACATTAGTTTAAAATAATTAACGGATGTGGTACTTCATAAAACATTGAATACACAAACCAAAGTTATATTTAGAACACTGAGTTCTCACTCTTGAGACACAAGTTTCTCCTTGACATCTTCTTCTTTCTCCGTTCAGTGTAGGTTGGATGTAATGAAGTCTTTCATCGTAACAGGTCACATTTTCTACATGTTTGGAGGTTGGCTTTTTGCCACTTATCTTTTGATTATTTTGGAATTGTAGTAAGTAAGACATCACAATTTCTCTTCTAAATTCTAATTGATCCGTATTGCTGCCTGTAGATTTTGCAATATTCCATGCATTTTGAATACTTGTATCAATCAACCAGGTAAACAGGGACCACCACCACTTTTTACCTCGAATTGAAATTCTTTAATTATTTATTTTTGCTCCATACGGTCGGTACCACCCATTTTTTTATTATAAACATCCACTACGTCAGGAATATCTACTTTCAAATATTTTTTGTGTTGTCTCGACCAGCGTTTAACTTTGCCCACCGGATCTTCTCGTAACAAAGTGGAAGCAATAGTTACGACAGAATTGTCTTTCCATCTTGTAATATTCATTGTTGCATTGTCACACGTCCCTGTAGCTGCATCCATAGATCCCCTCGGTGATTTGTCCATACAAGCTGTTGATTTTATTGGACAAATTTTGTCAAGTCGATTTGATCGTAATGTGCCCGTTCCATTGTACCCAAGATGTTTAAGTTCTTTTAGTAAGGCCATTGTTGTGAAGAGATTATCAAAAATAAAATGATATGGCAATGTTTTTTATCTTCTGAATAATATGATAACAGATGAAGCACAGTTGAAGGATTTTTTCCAAGTAGTTGCTGCAGCTGGTCCTTTCCCTTGGTAAACATCGAATGCACACAAGTACCCACTTGGAGTGTTTTGGCACCATACTTTATAACCAAATCGAACAGGCTTGTTTCGTATTGCCTGCTTGCATCCATGTTTTCCAAATACTCGACCATTGCTTCATCATGAGATATAGTTTTACTTGGAACAAAATGTTCAATGATTTTTTTTTGTAGGTGGGTTATAAGTGGCCTTATCTTCGTATACTTATCCGATGTATCTAGATGACTTGAATTGAAGTATAAACATCTTTTGATATAGTCAAATCGGTCCCGTCTCATATAATTTGAGATTGCTTCATTGAATATATCCGAAGATTTTGACCAGAACATGCGAGTTCTTGGGAGAGGATTGTAACCACTCAATATAAGTATCCCAAGAAATACTTTTAGTTCTGAAGAATTGACTTTCACATCAGGCCAATTCCTTTTGGTTGAGTAAATAGACATTTCCAGTGCCATTAGGTCAAAAGTTCATCGTCTATAAAAAGCTCAAATAACTGAACTGGCGATAGGCCCCTGTATTGTGAAAAGTTTTCTTCAGGGAATATATGATCGAGGCAAGTAATTTTTTCTTTGGTCCAAGCATAGTCCATTTTCTTTCTTTTAGGTGTAGACAAAGAACTTCCAGATGTTTGGAGTGATGTAGGCGTATCTTCAGAATTGACCATGATATTCTCTCTACCTTTATTTATTGTTGGACAGAGTTCGGCAGGGGCTGTTAGTTGTTTATAAGACAGTTTGTCTATATTATATTCCCCATCAATGTCTTTATCTCCAGAATCTTCATCAGTGAGATCATTAACTTCTGGAGGTTCCATGAAAATGTCATATTGATTATCATCTTCTGTGATTAAATCTAATATTTCATTGACCGTAAGACGTCTGCAAATTTCAAAAAATAAATAAATTTGTATTCATATTTTCCGAGTGGTACCAAGTGGTACCACTCGTATAAACTCATGAATAAAAAGCTCACATTCAAAGATAATTAGGTATTATATTAAAATAATCTATGCTACAATATGTAAGAATTAACTTTTGACCAAAGTCTTTAATCAAAAATAATTGTACATAAAAATATAAATATAATTATGACTTACTGTTTGGTCGAATTCATTTTTAATTTGTAGTATATCAAATAGGTCCACACTGCTCTGTTGTTAGTGAAGTAATGACATAAAAAATTAATGAACAAAGAAAATATGAATATTTTCCAACATCACTACAAGTTATGACATGATTGAACCAGTATGAACGGAATATTGTACGTTCAAACTTTACGTAGAGAAGTGGTCCCATATGATACCGATCGGAAAGAACGAGTTAATAAAACAAAGTTTTCAGTAAAAACAAAGAAAAAATGGAGTGTGTAATGATAGCATATTTCATAGCTTTTTTGTATCAATTAACTTCACTCGCCTGTAGAAGATGACTTGTTCGCTTCAGAGTAAAATAGTATTTTTAAGTTTAGTAAACCTTTGAGTGATAAATCCAAAATGACCTTGGTTGCATTCTATCAATCCAGAATTCAGTACAATCTGAGTTACATCATATGATTCAGAGCCTGTATTACCTATAAGAAATCGATTATGAAAAAAAAATAATATCTGTGTTTCTTAGATTTGCGTCAAGGTATCCTCTCAAAATTTTACTTTGTCTCTGACGCATTTATAATCCATTATATGCGTCATTTTGTACGCGAGATATGTTTTTTTACTGTACATATAACTCTCTACTTATTAAATTGACATGATTTAGTATACCAAAATATTAAAGCTGGTGTACCAAGCTTTCATTTGATATGTTTGGTTCTCTAAAAATCGCTATACTTTAAGAGAAATAAGCAAATACATTTTTGCACGTACTCTCCCAAAAAATTGATCCTTTGATATGAGATATACAATTACCACTTGGTAACTAAAAAAAAAGGGAGAGAGAATTTTGCCTCACTCTCTCCCTTCTTTTTTCTTTCTCTTTCTATCCAGGTAACACTAACAGCAGTTACCAAGTGTAATTGTATATTCTCATATCAAAGGATCAATTTTTTTGGGAGAGTACGTGCAAAATGTATTTGCTTATTTCTCTTAAAGTATAGCGATTTTTAGAGCACCAAATATATCAAATGAAAGCTTCACAAGATAATCTCTATGCACTAAAGTAAAATCCTAGGGGATCTCAAACCCGAAAACCTAAATAAAAATCATCAATATAATATATATATATTCTATATATATTAATATATGGATATATATATATATATATATATTAGAGTGATTTTTTATTTCAGGTTTTTCGGGTTTGAAAGTCCCCCTAGGATTTTACTTTAGTGCATAGAGATTATCTTGTGAAACTTTGAACAAAATTGAATAATGGAAGTGCCCGCTCAACGGCCCAAAAGTTATTTTGTAAGCTAGTAATTTTTTTTACCATTCGATCGCGTCTAGTGCCCTTAATTTCAATGCTATTTTAAAACAATTTGCCGCAAAATGTAGTTATGATGCAAGGATTCCAAATCAGTTTTTTTTATTATTCAACGAGGAACTTAAGTTTTGAAATTGTCATTTTATGGAAGTTATCCCAAAATGAACATTTGAAACTTTATACTTCGTTTGATTTTGGAACCCTTCAAATCAGGATTGCAAAAAAAGGAGTCGTACCTGCGCCCTAATTATTAAGAATTGAGTACACTTTTACAGTGCAAAAAAGACGTCTTTACCTATTTGGCTCAATGACATGTCATCAGTTTGGATATGAGTAAACACTACATAAATACAAAAAAATATAGTGATGATTTCATAATAATGAATCTCTTGAATATTGGCATTCCCCTTTAGGGAGTAGAGCCCGTACTCTCAACATTCATCGTCGGACATGTTTTCAATACTACAATTGTATTATATCATGTACTTTCATAAAAAGCAGTGTGAAACAAATATAAACTATTTTTTCTTTATCTGGGTGCTACAGTAATTAACACTCAACTGAATGCCTTACCAAATATTTAATCAGCAGAACAGTTTTGTCCTGGACTAAGATGAATTATTTCGTTTCCTTTTATGTCCGTTATCAAAATAATAGCTTTTGTTCTGTTTAAAAGGAAAATAGGAAGAAATAAACATTTTTCTTTTTTGTGGACGAAAAAAAAAATCGCTCTATAGTAGTCTTGGAAAAAATACACAGGAAAGAAGCTATTTAGATATTGGGAATCTTAAGATCTTTTTCTGTTCTCCATCCCTTTTGCATAGCATAATATATTGGGATGAAAAACATATAATTTATTCAAGCAAGGCTTATAAATTCTGAAAAGATTGAGGCCGTTTCTTTTATTTAGTGTTATAAGAAGACTATTCAACTCATATTTTGTTTAAAATAAAGGATTTTGTTTCGCCAATATATATTTTTATTTATGATAACTTTTATATTTGCTTTTTGTACTGACCCAAGAAAATAAATAAATCTTTTTATGGTACATACATTGTATGGTAAACTCTAGTAATACACGGTTATTCCTCATGTTGACTTTTTTGCAACATTGAACTAATTATATTGGCATTTCTGCAGCCAGGAACTCATAATATCATTATGTGGAAATTATATCATCTGGTATAATGATGTTTTTAACGCTTAATACTTTTACAGGGTAATGGGTTCGCGATAATTGAATATTAAAAAGTAATTAAATTAATATCAAATAACAACAAAAAAGTAATTTAAAGATGCTGATTTCGAATCGGAGGCTAAATACTGTTTGCGTAATTCAATATTTGAACATGCTCAGTATATAATTAATTAAGTGAAAAGGTAAAAAAATAAACGTTGAATACTATTTTAGATAAAAAAGGCATGGTCTTATTATATACACTAAAAATAATAAATCAATAACCCTTTAAATCGACAATATATCATGATAGTTAAAAATGATATGTTATATCATATATTAGCGACCTTTGGTGCATAGTTTCATGTGCAATTATGTTTATTATATCAACCATTGTTTAAAACTGTACTGTGCTTTTATCATTAGAGATTATATCTTTAATCATAAAGAGAAGTTACAAACCAAAAAATATTAACTATTTGTATTATTGACACCTGATTAAAAAGTTGTAATCAAAATTTATACAAAGAAACAACAACGTTGGTCTTTGATAAAAACTCAGCACTAAAATATATTATTTTGAAATGAGGGATTGATAATCCACTCAGTATGGTATGAAAGTCTATGACATGTTTTACTTAGATTTATTAACATATATATTGATATATACATCTATTATGAGCATACAATTAAATGTATGCTCATAATATCATTGTATATATAAATTAAATCTAAGAAATATTAGAAAGTATGTATATTTTATATGATTTTGTTGTTTGTTTAATATATGTTTGTTCATGTTTTTTATATTGTTTTGATACATTGTTAGGAATTTTGTTAGACTTTTGTGTAGAGTATGAATTTTAATCTATAATGTTTAATATTATATATTGTTTTATATAACTACTTTAAACAAATAAAGTAAAAAAATGATTTTTTAGATAGACCTTCCGGTTTCCACCCATCAAATATATATCAAGGGCATATGTTTAATCGCTTTGGCTTAAGAAATCCTTTGTTTTTATCATGTTTTCAATGTAATTATGTAATATTTTGGACTGCAAATCCCCCATAAACAATCACTAAAGGAGATGATTAAAAAAAATATGTATACCATTATATTAGCAGATGGTCAAGAGCATATATACTCTTTGAACTCTCCACTATTTGCAAACATTACTTTTTGATCATTTAATTGCTCATCTAAATGATTATACATAAATACAAAGGGATTTTTACTTACTAGACAATGCTTAAAAAACTTGTGATTGAGTATAATCAAATTACTGCCCTGCTTTGTAAATTAATTTTTAGATCAAAGATCGTTGAACAAGATAATTAAATCGATAATCCACATAAAATAGTAGAAAAAGTGTCTTCATAGATGATTAATCAATTATTTTATCTTGCAAGGACATAAATAAATTCAAGCCTTCAAATTAACTGTGTCATAATTTCAAATAATTTAGTGATAAGGTTATGAGTTTCAAGGTTGGATATAATATGTTATAAATTAAAATAATCATGATAGTGGACATTTTGTTCAATATAGGCAACTTTAAACACTGATACGATCCCTGTGAAATGAAGCAATGAAGTATTTGATACACATGGAAAAAAAATATAAGGTAGAGGCAAATTTAAAATTAAATGGCTTTAAATGATGCTCAGGTGGTAAAATGGTTAAATTAATTTGTGACCCGATCTGCCGTAATGAGTCGGAAGTCGGCGTTCTATTTATTCAGACACGGCCGATTATGTCAAAACACGTCAAAAATATCATTTTTTCTTTTTTGGTCTCATATGAAAGAAAATATGTTCAAAATTAATATCCTAAAGTTTCATTGTGTTAGTAATTGTGGAAATGTACTTAAATGGTTATTTATGACGAGTTTGAAACTCTCAAATATTACAAAAGAATGTCCAAAATAAATGCTGTTAGCGCATACTACCCTGTTCTTTTAACCGAGGATTTCCCTGTGTTCCGGGTATCCCATTGAGAGTAGTGGGATATCCTCTGAAAACGTCACGATCTTAGCTGTCCAAATATGGTGTTAAAACGTCAGTTCCTGATGTTATTAAGCCTATCAAAATGCTTAAAAGATGTAAACAATTCTCCTCAGCCGTATTGACCGTATTATAATGTAAAGTATTTAATAAATATTTTGAAAATTTTGAAGCTAAAGTCTGATTTAATACATTTTCCCAAGTATCTAAATGTCTGTATTACATTCTGTTGTTGAATAGTGGGTGCATCTCTTTGGATTCTATGTATTGTTAAAGATATCAACAAAAAACTGACGAAAAACTTTAAATGCGATTTTCTCGGTTTTTCAATTAGAAAATGATGCTGTGATACCATAATTCAAACGAATGTAACTTGACAACCATTTAAGATACAGCTTTGACCAAGATATCATTTTAATCATTGGTTTCTCTTCTTTCCAATGATACCAAAACATCAATTTTGAATTTTGGGTCACTGTGACTCATTTTGCCAGATCAGGTCACATTTGAAGAGATCTCCCAAATAACACAAGCGATTAATCAATGGAGATACTTTTTATTTTGTATTTTATACACTTCATTTATTTCTCTTACTTTCAGTTTGGCATTGATACCAACTCTTGAAATACCCATTTATGACATTGTTACATTACTTGCTTAATGTCTATCTTCCTCTTTAGTCTTCAAGTAAATAACCGTTCGATTTTGATTGTGTCAATTAATTGTATTGAAGTTATTCTTTAAATGACTAATACATTTTTTAAATATATTTTCTAAGAAAGTGGGATCATTAAAAAGTGCATATTTCATTGCTTTTAAAGTACCCTTCCAGCATTTTAAGAGTAAAATGGATCACATATTTTTATGAATATGAACTGCTTCATTATCTGTTTGAGCTTATGATCTAAGACAGGGGTCACCAACCTTTTTTTTAACTGAGGGCTACTTCTTGGGTGTGGATTCATGTGAAGGGCTACCAATTTGATATGCGCTTCTGATATAACAAATTTACTCGGTTTACCTGTATGTTGTTAATACTAATTAGTGATATTCGCCTGCTTTAGATTTTTTTCACAATAAAAATTGACGATAATCATCAATAATGACTTTAAAAGGAAGAAAAATTGTTGCTTTATTTCTAAATATTTCAAACAACTCCTTAGATTTGCAAAATGAACTGAAATTATGGATGACAATGCACCATTTACATTAAAACAAAATTATAGGTTAGTATCTTAACATGTGTGACATAGGCCTATTACTTATGCACACAAACAAATGACATTTTACTGATCTTTTACAGAAATGAATTAACCATCACAGTTATACTACAAAACTAAACTATTTATATTTTTGAAATATCTTAGAATCTTCAGAAATACATTTTAATGGGAGGCCTGACATTGCATGGCCACCAATGCATTGTAATCTGGGCTGTAACTTGAAACTGCAATTCTGAGTTAATCTTGCAAATGTGTATCTGTGAGCCTTGTTCTGTGTCTATTTTTGATGTAATTCATGGCAGAAAAGGCTGATTCACAAAGGTAAGTTGAACCAAACAGGCTAGCCACCTTCATAGCTGCTGTGCATAGACCACTAAACCTTTCTATATCAACAAGGCCAGAGAAGTTTTGTAGCCTTATGGGCCTTGAGGTGAATGTCATTTTGTAAAGTCACTATTTCCATTTCCACCTGCCCAGCATCCAAGCTAAGCATTTCACGTAGTTGCTCAGCAATGCACGTTGTGTCCACGTTCATAAAAGGATTTGAAATGAACGACACACATGGCTCCAGCTTATCAATGTCACAAAACCGACTTTCAAACTCTTGCCTTAGCCTGTTAATGACTTGAGAGTACTTCTCAGCAACTTTGCCAAAACTCTCAGACGCAGAAATATTGTCTTTCAGCACCATCTGCAAAGAGGGGAATGCAGGACCTTTTTCCTGTGTAAATACGCAGAGAAAATGTTCATCTGGGCTTTAAACGCATTTAAAGCACTGATCATGTCTGCAACAGTCTTTCCTTTCCCCTGCAGCGCACGGTTCAGATTGTTCAGTTTTCCAGTAATGTCTGTCAGAAATGCCAGGTCAAGTAGCCATGCAGTGTCTTCCAGCATAGAGGTGTCTTCGTCTCTAGATTTAATGAAATCCTTGATCTCGCTCAACAGCGACAAAAACCGAAGTAAAATCCGCCCTCTGCTGAGCCATCGGATGTCTGATTATATTGGTAATGTGGGCAACCCTTCATCAATCACGAAACCTTTTTTGTTTTTATATCTCTAGGATCTATCAGCAAAATAGGTTCCTCGTAATACTTTACTCAGAATAAGTGCAACAAATGATGGTTCCGGAGTCCAAGAACGAATTGGAAGCATCCCACATATTGTCATCGGAAAAACCTTGTGTCTCCAGGCAATCCATTCTTACATCGCACAAACATTTTCGTCACTATAGCAGATTAGCTTTAAGAGTAAAATGAGGCAACTGGACTCCATGTGCTGAAGGCTGGTCATCTATCTAATCCGTATATTACGAGGAACTTATTTTGCTGATAGATCCCAGAGATATAAAAACAAAAAGGTTTCGTGATTGATGAAGGGTTGCTCACATTACGAATATAATCAGACATGCAATAATATTGTTATTCAACATACGAATGCTATTTTTGCTAAAAATAGTGGCAAAATATTAAAAATATAGCAGTTTATAGCAAATTTAATTAAATTGTCATCTTTATACATTAAATTATGTTCCCTTTGATTCATGAAAATAACATTTAATTGGTTACTAAATACAAATACCTACTAACTTATTATATGAAATCTGTTTTGTTATGGAAGTTAGTCAGCTGTTTGTTATGACTCATCAGTCGGTCGTCGAGACTCTCCTACTCTAAGGCACTGATCTGAACCAGCCTGAACTGTCAAACTTGTGGAGGTTTGACGTCACAAATTGACAATATCAAAGACATAACGGAAAAATATACATACATCAGTCACACAACTATACAAAACAAATAGAGATGATAACTTTACTTAAGTATTACTATTTTGAGAATACCTTTGCGGGCGACTCAAGTAGTATACGAGGGCGCCATGGCGCCTGCGGGCGACGTGTTGGTAACCCCTGATCTAAGAGTTCGATTTGAGGTCATACATGTACAATTCCGAGGGAGGATCAAATAACACTGGGCAACAGCCAAATTTAGATCGGACTAATTTTCACCCTTCATTTTTCGTACAAAATGACATATATTTTAAAGTCTAAATGTGCCAGAGACGAAGTAAAAATTGAAATGAGTACTTTGATCTAAGCGGTATCAAATCATTGCTATTTATTTCTTCTATACTTCAGTCCTTGTATGTCAATAATGGCTCTGAATCGAAAAAGTGCTGAAAATTTTGAAATCTATTTTGCTCTGAATTTATCACTAACTTTGAAAAATGAATACCATATTCGGAATCAGTGGATAAAACTCTATAAGAATTAAAGAAAATTAGTCCGACCTAAATTCATTAAGTTGATTTTTGTTGACCTGTGTAATCGATGGAAGACAATTCCTGATATGTCTGGATCAATTAATCCATTTTTCGTGAAAACTTGCTATTAATAAAAGTGTACGAATTTCACAAGACATTGTACTATATGCGTTGAATGCACTCACCAGAGACAACTGGGGCCAGAGTTTCACTCAGTATTCCATAGTGTTTACCAGGACGCGTTTCGATGACTTGGTTTTCTGGACATGATATGCTTGGTGGTGATACATCTAAGGAAATATAAATAATATTGTTATTAAATACCATAAGTTAATAACATAACATTGATGGTTATGGTCAGTGACAAATTACAAATCTTAAAATTTCATATCTAAAGTTACGTCATTGGTGATAATAATGATACAAAAATAGAAAAGAGTATGCCAGTATAAATGGTGTCGCTGTAGCATCTAATCGAAAAGTAGGACTCAACGTCACAGCGTATTTTCACAATTCCAACAAATAATTACAAAGGTTATGAAAGAAAGAAATGAAAACCTCGTTTTAAGAACGAAATCACACCGTTCCAGTATCTACCATACTTTTGTACAAAATCCGGATTATACGTAATACCAGTCAAACAATACTTACTTAAAATAAAATACAACATTTAAAATATGTTCGTCATATTGAAAGATAATGTAGAAATCAAATAGAAGAACAACTAGTCCAATGAATGTAGAATATAATTTCTTAATATTATTGGAATACATGATAATGAGAGTTAGGACAATCTATATTAAGAGTTATGCAGATAACACTAACAATTGCGTTAATATTCTTCCATCCACCAACCCCCCCACCCGTTCCCCATATTCAAACCATGAGAAGAAGGAAAATTAAACTAAAATATGGCAATTTAGTACTCAGGCAAAATAATAAATTATGTTATGGATGCACTGTGTATGATAAAATAATTTGGTGCAAGCAATACAAGTCTTATATTGTATTCCGATAATAAAAAAGATTATAATTTTAAATTGCAAGAATCGGGTGTAAAAAAGGGTGTGAAGTATAAGAGCAATTTCTTGCGCAAAAGAGTATACTCCTTACCTACACACCGGCTCCGTTTCGGCCCCCCGTCCCATATTCCTGGGGCTATGCATTTTCTGAGAGATGGGCCCATAAGTCTAAAGCCAGGGTGACAGGAAAAGGCACACTGACGTCCAAAGAGTTGCTTTTGTCTCTGGCATGTAATGGGATAGATTTGTCCGAAGCTGGGGCGGCGCAAGCGATGGCATTTAAGGGCTAAAGTGATTAATAGAAATTGATGAGTTTTCTTCTTTTTAAAGTATAATAGTTTGTGGAGTCCCTTGAAAAAACCTCACCATTAATTAATTATATGTATCAAAAAGGTATAAAACATACACTTGTTGATCCTAGGTTCGATAGACTAATTTTAATGCTATAATGCTTATTTATATCCTATCGGATGCAATTCAATCGAACCAATTAGGCAACAAAATAAAACACATGTTGAGGCACCAAGTTTGCCTCTATAAAATATATTTTGATACAACTCTTGTCGGTCGATTATTTCTATTATATCTATATTAATATTTACATGGATGCTATTACGTAGAAACAATTTAGCAAAAAATGTATAAATATTATTTTACAATTGACCGTTTACCTTATTGCATTTTAAACAATTTTTTAATTTAAGACATTAAGTTTACTATAATCTTTTTATGTTCTTGTCCAAGACAATGTCTATAACTCTGACCATGATAAATTAAAATGATATGGTTGTTATTTTTTTTAAACTGAGAACTGTATCTTTAATGAACAATAATCTTGAATTAACTTTTTTTCTTCAAATTTGTAATACTTAAAAAAAAATCTTATAATATAATGAACAAAATAATTTATTGGTATGCAATTATCCAAATAAAATAATTTATCAATTAGTTGGGCGGAAGTATTTCAATCAATGCAATTCGAAATTGAATCAACCTTAATAATTGCATTTCCAAATTAATTTGAGGAATTAGTTTGTTCTTTTTTACAAAAAAGCTTATAAGTAATAATTTATTTGGAATGTATGATAAATGTAAAAAAGACCTTTAACTAATAATTGAAAAGCTCAGAGTTGTGTGCATAAGTGGGAAATTGAGCTACATTTTGTTGCGTATTTGGGAATCCAAATAAAGAAACTACAAATATAAATTGGATTAAAAAGTCGTTTGATAATTTTTTTCCAACAAATATATTTTCGTGGTAAGTATTGCTTATTAAAGGTGTATAAGCTTTTATTTGGATTTTAAGTAACAACAAAAACACAAAATATATAGAAATATCTATTTATAATACTTTTTATACTAAAAAATGCCAAAAAATATAAAGAAAAAAAATCATATCTATACATGTTTTAGTGCTCCAATTCGAAAAAAGGTTTTGATACTCTTACGTTTGCAATAGGATGGGAGACCAGACATAGAGAGATCGGAAGACAGACACGTCTCCCGCTTCCGATGAGTCGATATCCTTTGTTACAAACGATGCGACACTCAGAGTTCACAGTGTTTGATTCGATGAACACGTCACTTTTCCGTTGCGTGGCGTAGAAAGTGTCTTGCATCTTTTTGGTTTACATCTATCAAAGTAAAAATATATTATTTTTAACAATTAAACTCGATTGGAAGAACCAATAAGAAGATTATTATTAATATTAAAAATAACTGAAAATGTCGAAAACTCAATTCCTAATAATAAAATGGTTGTTGATTAAACCATATATTACTTTTTGGATATAAATCCAACCTACCAATTTTTTTTATCGGCCAACAGGTTTAATTTTATATTTCAAACAACAAACAATAGACGTATTATTTAAAGAAATGAAAGAACATTTGAGTAAAAGCATCATTTCTCACGACAATCATCCTTTAAAACTTTAACGTGCAGTTTTACCATTGATAAAATCACCAAAATGTCGTTGCATTATGCACTTCTCCTTGCATACATGCTGTTTTTTGTAATTATAGAATTTATATAACGTTCATCGAGTCCGATATAGGAGGCAATAAAGAGAGGCTTTGGTTGATTAAAACGTCGATGAAAAGATCGGATATGGATTAATATAGAGGGCCAAGATATTTGCAGGCATATAAAAAGTGATCACTGGACTCATTTTCCGTACGGCCAAAAGAACATTGATTTTCTTTTTTTAAATTGTTTCGCACTTCGAGTGTACCAGAGAGAACACGGCATTTAAACCACTTCTCTGACGACGACAATATATCACTTCTCAGCACATTTATAGCTTTAGCCACTTGAATATATTTAGAACGTCTTATTAAATAGTTAATGAAAGGTTCCATTGAAGGCTTTAAACAAATTTTCAGCAGCTTGGAGGAAGATGTTTCAGCCAGACGCAATCTGATTGGTACTGCAGGTCTGTCTACAGACTCGTACAAGCCAAAAATAGACTGGAATTGCTTGAAAGCCATTTTGTTTAGGAGCAAGGGGGAATCTGCTGTTTCTGCAGCAAAGTCAACTCCGACCGTATTTATTCCTTTTAAATTTATGGAGCTTCTTGTAGGAAGCTCCCATCTAAGGCTCTTTTCATACGACTCAATAGTGCTGTTGGTTCCTTTTATGATATTCTCCAATCGTCCAGAGAGCTCCAATAATTTTTTACTCCAATATTTTTTTCTGTAACACCTCCCTCAGTACGAAATATGCATTCTCCGTATATTTTCCTCCATAAATTTGTGAGAGATAATGACTCAGTGATTCTTTCTCTGTCCTCATATTTCGAACCCAGTAGGTATGTATATAAAGATTTCCACAAATGAACGTATCCGTTAGGATTATGAAGTTTTTCTTTTTATCGAAATTGAGGAAAGTCAATTGCATATACTTAATCTCGCGGGACGTTTCTTCATCATAAGGTGTAATTCATAAAAGATGAATTACTTTTGAGACGATAAAATTATTCCAAACTTGTATTTTATCCCATACATTAAGCCTGAGTCTAGAGAAGAAGCCACACACCTTCGAAACTTTTCCCTTTAAGTCTTGAAGATTCATAGCCGTAGAATTGTTTCCGATCCACGATCCTAAAATATTAATATCTCCAGAAATTTTAAAACTGGCAATTTTTTCAATTAAGCCACCATATCCACTTATTATTTCGGGTTTGCCTGCGTTTACACAAAGACCAGATGAGATGGAGACCACATTAAGAATCTTTAGGGGTGGCTTAAAAGATTTCAAGGCTTGCAATGGACTTCCAGTAAAGATAATCCTCATATCATCTTCATAACAAAGGTATTTTCTATGAAGAGGTATAGCAGAAAACCCATCAATGTTTTTATCCTATTGAATTCTCTCGATCAAACGATCTAGACATAGTATAAAAAGTAAAGATGAGCACAGATCTCCTTGTCTAACACCTCTTCTATTGTTAAATCTTGCACTGGTGGTTCCATACTAAACAATTGTTATGAATTTAGCAATTGTAGTACCGACCATTCTAACGATGAAATCGCCAAAACCTTTCTTATATAGTGTTTGAATGATAAATTTATGTGATAAAGTATGAAAGGCTTTAGAGAAGTCCACTGTCATAAGTGATATATCTTGTTTTGACTCTAAAAACGTCTGTAAGGTGATAGGTATACTATCCATTAACTTATCTTTAATAAAACCATATTGCCCAGAATGTAAAATTGATTTCAAACTGATTTTTAATCTTTTGACTAAAACATTTGTAAAAAAATAAAAAACTGAATTTTGCATAGTCAAAGGCCTTAAGTTTTTTAAAAGTCTAGGATCTTTATTTGATTTAGGAATGATAATTATTCTTCCGGTTGATGCAAAATCGGGAAAATATCCAACGGCAAGAAAAAATCGTCGCGTATTTCTTGAAAAACTCGAAACTAAAGCCTGATGGTTCAGGAGATTTTTTCGTTTTTGTATTCTTATCAATGTCATACACTATTTCATTTTCAGTAACATGTTGCTCCATCATGTCTTTGTTTTTGTCATTGAGTTTTACAGAATCATCAGATTTACATATCCAATATTAACAAAAGTGTCGACTATTTTCTATACAACTTGCACATAATGTTTTTGTGTGCAATCGAAGCAGCTATACAGCTTGGAGTAGTATTGTTTGATTTTCACGCAAATGTATTCCGGGTCTTGCGAAACATCTCCATTTGGCTTAAAAAGAGACAAATTCTTTTAGTATTTCGTCTCTTTATTTCCTGAATACAGCACAGTCTTGAGTTAGATAAATCTTTTATTTCGGTAAGCCTCAGCTTTTTTCTGTAATTCAGATCCGCTTCCCTAAATAATTGATCACCTCTGTACTTATTTTCTTCTGTGCTCATGCCTGTCGCTGAAGTTTGTTCTAGTTTGGTCATATCCAATCGTTTTTAGTGGCTTTGATAGATCCTTTGTGCCGCAACATTTTTCTGATTTTAGTAAACATATTTTTTACAATAGAAAATATATTATTAAACCGATCCAATTATCAAAAGAGCTTAAATAATGTTTTTATTTGTGTATCAGTGTCTGGGTAATTTAAAAGAGTTGGATTAAGGGTTAATAAGGTTTATTCCTTCTTTTTGTAGTTGCAGTGTTAATTTTTAGCCTTAGAGCTTTATGATCTGATAAGTGTGTGTCGATGAAATTACATATATTTTTATCGAATCATTAGTGAATCTTTTTATTAAGAAGTAGTCTATGCGTGAGGATACTTTTTTGGGAGTTCTTGTCCCTTGAAAAGAAGGTGTGAGAAAGATTATTTTCATGATATTCAACATCGGTGAAACCATAAAGAAGTTATAATCGATTTCAATTCTTTTGTTGTATGGGGATGATCGTCGGCACACTTTGATGTGTAGCGTATTCCTTTATTTATTTTTAAATTAAAATCTCCACCAACAATAGTCGGCCTCTTCGAAATTACAAACAATTATTTACCTTTAAAAATTCCGGATCATCCTTATTGGATCCATAAATGGCTATTTTATCAAAAACTGAGTTTTATAGTTACACTGAGCCTTGATAAGATTCCCATAATAACATCTAAAACTAATACTTGGATTGGGAGTTGATTTAATTAGTAAGGAGACCCCTTTTTGGGTGTAAATTTGAAAGTTTAAGCTTTGTAGCAGTCAGGAATTGAAAAGTGTCCTTCCAAGGAACACCTTGTATCTGTTAAATGACTATATCGAGTAGAGTAAGATATTTTAAAAATCGAGCTAAATCATATTTTCTTTTTCAACTCTGGAGAGAGTTTACGTTAAAAGATAATACAGTCAATGTCATGACTATTTTTTACATTTATGGGGTTTCCGTTCGGAGAGATATTTGTCTCGGACATTGTACTCTTTGAGTGCGATCCAGATCTTAACCTTGATAATATCTGACGAAATTGAGAGTGATGAAACTAGCTTTGATCGTCTAGTGTTTAGTGGGCTTGGTTGCAACTATCAACCATGTTCGGATCCAATTTTTTTTAGTTTGCAGGGAAAACATATACATTGGGAGTATTATTTCTGTTTTAGGTTCATTTATATGATTGTGAGGTTCATTTGTGTCGGCGTTTTTTGAACAGTGACCAGCCTCTTCAGATGAATGCGTGTATTGGACTTATCAAGTGACCCAACTGTGTCTTCATTTTCTTCAGCATTGTCCTCTTTTTGATTTGGGTTATCATTAATTTCATTGTTGATGGCATTTATATAGGTTGCGCTGCCACTGCTAACATCACAACCAGTAGAATCCCTTCTCTCATCCAGATTGGCTTCTTCAACATTACTCTCCGTTTGAATAGTTTTTTCAATAATTTCGTCGTTAATAGTATTATTAACTGTATTTTCAGATCCAGCACCACAACTAGCAGTACTTTCATATGTAGCGAGATTGGTTTCTTTTGAAAGCTTTGTACCTCTGGTATTTCTTGGATAATAATTTTTTCGTACTCAACAATTTGTAGCCGTTTTCTCGTACAATTTTGTCGTGAATGCCCAAATTGAAAACATCTTTGACATTGTAGTCAGAGTCCAGGGAATTTTAAGTTAACTAAACAATTTGAGGCACATGCGCTGAATAGCAGTTAGGGGTTATTATGTGGGATAATATATACGTACCAATGGTGATAATATGTTGCAACAATTCCATAAGCTTTTTTTTTTTTTTTTTTTGCCTATATGGTTCGATAGAATTGCATCCGATAGGATATAAATAAGCATATAGCATTATAATTAGTCTATCGAACCTAGTATCTTATCAATGAGGTAGACCAAAAATGACCATCCCCTCTCGGGATTCGAACCTGCGCCCCAACATTGAGAGTTGAACACGCCTTAGCACGCACGGCTATCGAGCTCCCCATAAGCATTTGGTTGATATGATCGTTTAAAGTCTCCTATATTTAATTCATATCTTTTAAAATCAAAGGTAATCTAAAGGAAAATTGTCATATTATCAAATAATAAAGTGCTAGTAATCACCTACAGATAAACTAATCCTGGATGTAAATACTGTGATACTTAAATATACTGGTATATATGTGAATGTAAATTATAAATGCAGAACAAAAGCAACTTGACTAATAAATGAGACTATCTTCTTGCGTGACATTCTGTTGGTTTCACTAATTGTTCTTCACAAGTATTTTAAAGTCCATAATATTGTGAAAGCATATATTCAAGTCTTAGTATATTTTACAAATAATACATGTCCATCAAAACGATAAAAAGAACTAACAACATGATATAATCTCCATTACTTTGAAAATCAGAAAATAACAAAACATATTTAGTAGTTATATCCTTGTCCTAGATAACAGAGATATGATTTTTTTGATGAATCTTTTTTTACTTTATTGATATTTTGTGTAATTGCATATGAGTACATATATTAATACACATTTAGTTTAAGGTTATTACACAAAAAAAGTCATTTCACATTAATAACAACAATACAATAAACAACAGTAAACATCTCACATAAAAAACACAATAAAATGGACAAATTCTTTAGTCAACAACATAAATATCATAATTTTCGAATCTAAACGAATCTAATGAGTATTATATTTAGTATCTCAATGTAAATAACTTGATTTTTTAATGCATAACTTTTTAAGACCATATAGTTTATAAATACTAAAAAAAACTTACAAACAATAATTTAATTAAGGTTAATAACTCATTTGAACCTTTAAGAACCTTTTAATAGATATTGTTGGAATTTGGCGCCCTAACATATCGAACATGCAGAAATCATGAATAAGATAGAAGCATGCTTTGTTTTCTCCCTCTCAAAAATAAGCGGGAGTTTTTTCTATCTCTTGTGCACAGCAACAAGAAGACATTAATTATTGTTTTTTCCCTCCCTACGCAGGGAGGGTTTTTTATTCTTTATTATTATTATTCATTATTGTTTTTCCCTCCCTACGCAGGGAGGGTTTTTTATCATTATTATTGATATAGGATTCTGTGTTTTTCGGAGGCATTTCGGGAGCGCGCCATTCTACCAATCCTAAGGATTAACAACACTCATCTTATTTTGTGTAAAAATGGAGGTTTCCCTTCATGTTCATCAGTCTCATTTGAGTCTCATTTCTATATCATTTCTCTACTCTGATCTAAATACATTACTTTGTCACCCTACATTTCTTTTCGTATTTATTTCACTTTTGGGAAATCAAAGAAGAATACATTAAGCTTGTATATTTAATATCCTTTCTCTCGAAATACATTTCATTAAACAGTCCACTTTAAATCATCATCCTTGAGTAAATTCGGTTAGTCATAAGTCCTCACAGATATACTCTTATGATTCTTTACGGGGTTTATTGATTCAAATAGCTATTATCGACAATTTGTATTTTATAAATCTTCCAAAATAACTTATAAATCTTGCTGAAAGCTTTTATATCTCTTTTACATGATATATTTCATAGACTTTTAAGGTTTTTTTTGCTAACGCAGTGTACTAAAAAAATCTATTTGTGTTATTAAAGTATATTAAAGATTTTATGTATCTTTTAAAATAACTTTTGTCTTGACCAAACTTATTTCAATACCCTCAAAAATCTCTTTAAAGGCTGTTGAAAACATTTAACCTCTAAATATTTTTTTTGCAAGAAATCATGTTTGTTTGAGTTTATATGCCTTTCATTACATGATGCGTCATTAAAACTGTTATATTGTATTCCATGGCAATTAAAAACGTTTTTATGTGTATATAATTAATTGATATGTATACGTCTTTTATGAAGTACCTATACGAAAAAAATGAATTTAATAGGTATATATGATCGTGAACACACTTACTTCATGTGGATGGCATATTCCTAAACACTTTCAATTCGAGGTCCCAAGCATCCCATAGTTTCATTAAGTGTTTGTGACTACTTGCTATATGCTTTTTAAATAAGATATCATACCAACTACGTTTAAGTAAATAATATTTTAAAATATTCAGCACATATGGTTTAGGTGTAGTAAAGCCCAGAGGTACATTTTGGGGCATCTAAACAAGAGGATATATATATATATTAAAGCAACAGCTGCTGATGTTTTTACAAGCTTAATTCATGAATACTATCCTCAACTATTTAAAGGTTGAAGTAGGTATAATTTAGAGGTAGGCAATACACTACCGTATTGGAGACAAATATAAACTTACTTTGTTTCTAAGGCTTTGCTAATTTGATTGAGTCGATGAAGACTACCTGTGTATCTTTTTCTTTTTGCTTTTAAATCCTTTTATCAATTCATAATATAACATAGATTACATAGCACGTAAAACACTTCTTTGTTGAAACATGCTCATAAGTTTATTGTTAAGAAAAAAGTACAAGGAGCTTAATAAAAAGTAAATGCAAATAATAATAACAAACGGGGAGTGAATCCCGCATTTGACCTTTCAGATGTTTATAAAAGTTATGTCTACCCAGGGAATATATATGTGTAAACATGTTATATTTTGGTTGATTAAATATGTAGAGAGTTTTGTACCACAAGAAATATATTATATTTATATACAAGATCATGTTAATGGAACTGTTTTAATTTAAAGATTGATGTTTAATAAATATCATTTAAATGAACTTCAAATAAAGTCCAGGAAAATACATTGACACCATGAAACCAAGGTTTCTTAAAAACATGTTCATAATGAAACCATCTAAGTAGCCCCTAAACAATAAAACACTAATAGTATGCAATGCCGAGGCTTCGAAAAAATCTGAAGCTTGGAAAAGCCTAAACATAGTTATATTTGATGTTTCCATATCTAACAAAACAGTGCTTATGTAAAATTTCAAACAAACAATCAAATGTGGGAGCTGAGTTTTGTAAATTTTCAGGGTTAACAAAGGAAATATCAAATTACAGAAAACTTTTTTTCCTGGAAAATCATGTTAGCTACGAAGTTGTGCTGAATCTCAAGGCTTTTGAATTAAGCAAACTATTTATACGATCAAAGGCTTTTTGGTTAAATATTGTGTTTTAATTTTGCTCACACCCCATAATATAATTAACAGAAAATACCAATTTATCGGATTAATAAAATATTACTAAATATCTATATATTATTGTTAACATATTTTCATAAATAACTTTGATTTCAGATACACACTCCTTTATTCTGTATTGGCACAGATGAGGTATCTGTGCTGCTTTCTGTGTTAAGTAGTCGTCTTATTTAAGTTTTAGGTATATTTATTGGAAATTTAAATTAGTATATAGGAAAGAAAAAAACCCATAAAGATGGTTATTTTAATCATACATTGATAAGATATTAATATACAATATAGAAGAAGCTATTCCTTATTTAGTCTTTAAAATTCGATTTGCATTATAGTAATTTTGTATGTAATGTAATAATATTATTACATATAGAATTAAAAAACAGGTTTTATTGAAGTAGAGTTATTTCATAATTATAATTAATCAATTGAACTGGGTAGAAAGATACCTAATGTGTTATAAAATATGTGGATGATACAATTTATTGCTGATATTGTTTCATTCTTATAAATTGAAGAAATTCGAATAATAAAAGAAGTTTGAAATGATGAATAAGTATAGGAGTTTGAAAAGGAGTTGATTTTTATTGAAATAAAAAAAACGCATAATTTTTAACAATATAAGAACGCAATTTTCTCCCATTTATATATTTTAATAAATATAGCTTAAAACGAATCAATAGATAAATTAAATAAATGCATTAAATTCGATATACTATATTTATCTAACAAAAATAAATGGTAGTGCATTTGAAAACTATTTACCAATTTTTTTGACTGGGAGTTTTAATCTTCTAATAAAATCGTTTAATAACAATATAGATCGGTCAACTCGCCAAAGGATGACGTTTTAGCGTAACTAGATAAACAAATATTTGTTCCTTAAGTAATATGTTTCGAAACAGATGTAGCTAATAGTTTATAATTAATAAATCAAAGGCTTTTCATTCAACCAAAACTATGATTAATTTATTATATTTATAGTTCCATAATTTTAGCATACTAATATCCTTCAAGCAAACCAAAAATTTATCGATATTTATTTGGAGCTAAAATAAAATTACAACATATATTTCGTTCTTGATTCCATGATGCAGCATTAAAATAATTGATTGAACGCACACCTGCTTAAAAATTGGAAACATAAAACCATTTGATTTGTAGATATATCTGTGAATCGACCTTAGTTTGGATTTTTGTCAAAATAACAACAAATACCCTATAAACCTTAAAAATCGTAAAAATTATATGATATATAACGGAAATTTAAATTTAAAAACGTTTCTTATATTGGATATTTTTCAATTATTGACAAAATGTAAAAGCCGATCAAATTAATGTCCCTATAATGTAAATAAAATTGTTGGCATATTCGTAGAAAAATACATTGAAGAAGACTTGTTATAAAAGTGTATGGATATTTCCTAAATTATTATTTTTAAATATCCAATTAGTCATGGATGGGTTCCTAAAATAATTTATTCTTACACAGGTTGATTGCCGCTCCAAACCCCATTCGGCAGACAGACTCGTAGTGCAGGTCCGCCACTCAAGATGAACCCCGACTTGCATTCAAAGGCGCAGGCGGAATGGGCCGCATTGCGGCATCGTCTTCCGAAGAAGTGGCCGTTTTCGGGAGGATTCAGCTTTGGGCAGGACAGAGACTCGCATCGTCCATTGACCAACTCGAACCCTTCCCTACAAAAGCAGTCCCGATGAGGATTGCTGCTCCCAGGATAACTGATTTGGTTCTTGAGGGGACAGTTTAGACAGGTTTGAATATCTCCTGGCTCTGTTGATGACTTGTATGTGCCGGATGGACAGGCTATCAAAGATATAAAGAGAAGGGAGGATCAATAATATATTTTGTAAGCCGTGTGAGGCACAAGACATATTGATCCGGTTTGGTAGTTCGATTTTGTGAATTATGTATTTAAAATATCGGTTTTGAATTTTTTTAGGATCAGATATATCTAATTTTAGACATAATCTTTAACCAACATAATCTTTTGGCTGCTATGATCAATTTTAAAAAGACAACAGGGACATCCGTCCCACCATTCGAATTACAAGTGTATTTATACATGAACAAAATTATTGTCAGAATAGAGTGCAAATTAAAAGCTCTTGTCGGATATTTTATCCATTTTTTTTGCTTTTATGTAAAAATGGACTGGTTAAAAATCAAATTAAGTAGTCGTCAATTTTGTCAAAGACCCGATAAAATGAATCGGCAGACTATAAGACAATTTTTTTCAGAGTAAGAATATTGATTAGAGGGAATTATTTTGAGTTGTTAATCTAATATATGGAGGAATATATTTGGTAAAACTATGTATGCAAAAAGGTTTATCTCGGAAATAGCCCTCAAAATGCAAATTATTTTTTCCTCATCAATAACCATGTAATTTTTGTTGCCAAATATTTTAGTCATTCAGAAATATGGATAATTAATTTTACCAATTTCATCACCTCATTAAATGCTGAACTTACGAATGCAATCCCCCACAAGGCCTCTTCCATAGTATCCTGGAGAGCAGAGACAGGCGTAATGTCCAATGTGGGCACCACATGTACAGGATGCCCTCTCATCGCAGCATTGTCCAGAAAAACAAAGACCAGCGCAGTCTGAGGGACTTTGTGGCAAGTAATGACTACCGGATAAATCTGTAAAACAAAAAATATTTATAATAGTGCTTATACTTGCATTTAGAAATATTTTAATAGTACTTATACATGCATTTCAAAATATTTCATAGTTGTTAAATTGGCTTAAAATTGTTATTTTTAAATTTCTTGTTCATATAATATTTAAATGTATGTGTCTTACCTCCTGACAAAGAATGATCTACAATGTTTTATGATTGAATTAATTTTTTTTTGCTTTGGGCTAAAAGCATATATATTTTTTAAACAAAATAAACGAAAATTTGAGTTTTTTGTAGATGATATCAAACGTATATCTTTCAAATATTTATGTAAGCATTTAATCGTCATCCGCTAAAACTACATTCTTAATAAATATAAGAAAATGTCAACTTATACATATGAAATATCAAATAGTTAAATCAATTTTGAAATGTTTACAAAAAACATTTAATTTTTAACATTATTTCAAGTTAATATGAACTTGTAAATAAATATTATCTTGCAGTTCATTTATCAAATAACTTTTTTCATTGTCACATGCTTCACTTTATATTTTTTATTTATGTGTTGCATTTTATTAGAATTTATATTTAACGTGTTAAGAATTAGCATTCGTAATTCTTAAATTTGGCATTAAATTATTTTTCTGATATAATTAATACCATAGGTAAATAAATTATAAAAATATTAGGAGGAAAAACGTATTTTGAAATGGATAATTGTGTGCATCATTAATTAAAACAAGTGAAAAAATGTAGCTGATGTGTATAAAAAGGGTCATTTTTGTAAGTGCGTAGGACCAATATGGGTCAAGTAGTATTTTAATTGATCGTTAGACGAAAAATGTATCACACATATAGATAAAATATGAACATTGATCATTGTTTATCTATATACAATAAAACGATTGAAAACATATACATTCCAAATAATTTAACACCTTTCTATTTTTAAAATTTAACAGTATTTCAGTTTCATTGTGTTAAGGCTACCAAATATTTTTATTTCAGTATAAGTTTCCTTTTATATTCCATTTGTATGAGTGAGAAAAATGGTTACGAGACAAAATAATATAATGTATCAGCTGAAATACTAAATTGGTTTTCATATTAACAAACGTTCTGCTCACTTGGAAAATGTTGTCTTCGATTTACAAATATTTGCGTCTCGAAAAAGTAAGTTATTCAATATATTATTATTATTATTACTAAAATACTCTATTAAACTACATGAGACAATCAAAATTATGTATAACGTGTATTTAGACAGCTTTGGCTTTCCAATTATTCTTTTTTTATTCAGTTTCCAGGTTCGAATTATATCACTAGACTAGTTTCTTTCGTCATCTTTCACACACTTAAAGTCATGGACATTACAACCAAAAGGAGGTATATGATAAGTGGTTATTACGATACTGCATGAATTGATCATTGTTCATTATATATATATATATATATATATATATATATATATACGGACGTCGTAGGAAAATATTTTATTCTTTCGAACCAAATAGGCAAAAAAAGGAAAAATAACTTCCTTTAAGTTCAATAATGTAATTTCTCCCTATACTTTGTTAAAGCTTTCCATATGGAACCACATACCTCCATCTCTTTAACTCGGTCATAATTTAAGTCTTTGATATCTTTGAGAACTAACGTTTTATTTCAGGCTAACAGTTTAAGATCCAGTATATTAATATATTTGAGTGATGATTATTGAAATATCTTAAAGTTAAGGAACTCTAAACATAAGTGTTTTTATTTATTTAAAGAATAATAAGAAACAAAAATACGTACCTAAAAGAGTTAATATTACAAAGATAAAAATAAATCTTTATACAATCTGCATTGAATACTATAGAAATCTACGGATTACATTTTCCCCTGTTACATCGAGTATTGACCTATATTTTCGAATATTTATAAGTGATATTAAACTATAATAGGCAATTAGGGATTCGAAATATAAGTTAACGACTTTTATTTGTTGTAGCTTTTTATATCATTAACCCATAACAATAAAATATTAACCTAGTTTAGAACGTCGAAGAAATTCATGAAAACATTATCTTTTATTGCCATTCTTTTCAACTTTCCCAATTAGGCTAGTTATGTAAATCCCAAAAAGCTAATGATATTATTTTTAGGGTCCATCATCATCCTCCAATAAAGAAGAAAAACATGCAAAAGCTATAAAAATCTTTTATTTAAGAAAGATGGTTGTCTTACTGTGGTATTACAGGAACCCTTGAAGTATCTGCATTGTAAAATAACGATAAAGTCTAAAATAAAGTAAGAAACAAAAAATATAGGTTCATTCAACTTTTCTATCATGTTATATGGTTTCATATTTATGAAACTAAATAAAGGTCTTGCTGTGGGGAAACCTCCACAATACATCTTGTATACTTGTGTAAGAATAAATGTCTCTTCATCACAATAAATGGGCTGCTATAAATATCCCTAGTTTAGGTTCAAGAATGTCTTACATATATGACATTCTATTTGGTAATTTGACATTTTTGTAGAAAAAAATGTACAGTAACTTGAAATAAACTATTTCGTACAATTAATTCACTTTTTGGTTTCATTAGAAAGCAGTGCATAAAGTATCACAAAAATAGGAATATATATCAATTTAAATGTTTGTATGGGACCTTCATATTGCACTGTTGGTTTATTGAATTCAGCTTGCAGAAACAAGAGTTCTTCAAAGATTTATCAAAAACAGGCATTGTGCGTCTTCATATTGATGTCGTGTTTAAGATGATTTTGCAATAGTATCATTTCTTTTACCAACAATCATTTGACTTAGCATGCACGCATGGACAAATAAATGTTGAAAAATACGGTCGGAGTCCTTCAAAAAAAGTTTATTATATCGTTAGAGGAAAATAAACATGATATATATATATATATAAATATATATATATATAAAATCGTTTATATAGGTAAGTCTTCGAAGACATTACAAATCCAATCATAAAGAAATCTTGCAATTATAATGATACGGGTGTTCCGCGTGAAGATCGTATAAGTTATTTCAACTTGGTTCAAACCAGCGCAGCGTCTGTCCGACCTGCCAAAATTTGATGCTGATGATGCTCCAAATTTACTCCTAAAACTTCTTTACATTCTAGTACTTAAAATAAGAAAGCGTGATATTTTTTTACAAAAATACTGTTCAAGCGTTCAAAAACCGGTTTGAGAGACTAACACTATAAAACGGATATATATACAGTTGGATGCAATTATACTGAACCAAATAGGCTATAAGAAGGAAAAGAGGAGAAACAATTTCGGAGATGTTAAAAAGGGAATCGAAAAGTATTTCCACAGTTGGTGTGAGCAGATGTAAAACCGTATAAATAATGCAAGAATATACAGCGATGACTCATCAACCGGTTAAGAATTATTAAAGTCATGTAAATTTTTGCATGTAAATTTTTGTTTTTGATAACTCCTTCTATCAGCTCACATTAAAACTTTGGCTATTAAATTTTGATACTTAATTATAACCGTGTACAATACTTCTGAGAACTTTTTTGCAAATATTCTTAACATTTCATTATTGTCAATTCACCTTTTGGGCCTAAAGTAATGCTAAAAATTATTGAGCCTTTCACGAAAATAAAGGATACGCATATAAATATTTTTGAGACGTAAACCCTTGTAAAATGTTCAATACGATAAAAAAATAGTCTTGAAAAAGTTATACTCTCTTGTTTGAATATTATTTTTCTTATTTTCCTTTCTCAAACTACTTAACCATGAGTTGTAGATCTTACGAATTGGTATGTTATTTTAATTGATTATGACCGTTTATATTTATGGCAAATAATCTCAAATTTTCCTTATTGCCAATAAGTTCTTTGAAAGAGAACTTCACATAGAATTGTAATAAAACAAAAAATATTCAAAAATTCTTCGTTTTTACAATAATGACTGCTAATTTTACGTCAATATCAATTAATTATTATTTTTGGATTTATTTGTACTTAAGTATAAAGTACTTGGGAAATAATATTTAGTCCGGGTAAATGAACATAAGTGCATGAACACTATTTTAGTGGAAAAAAGCTTGGTAAAGAGTGTTTCTGGATTTACTCATTAGATAGAATTCAAGGACTATAGGAACTTCCTGGTCTCAGGATTGACTTTTTTTATCATTCATTCCCCCCCCCCCCCCTCGTCAATGTTAATGATTAAAATTGATCCTCAATTAACGTGGAAAAGTGGCCTTAGATATTTTTCTCTGTCGATTGTCATTCCTCATCGACAAGTTTGGTCTCCTTCAATTTCAGGCTTGTAAAACGGATAACCGTAGCCCGTAAGTTGATAGTATTTTTTCAAAATAGCCAGAATTAAAGCTTCCAAAAAGTTTATGAAATATCTTATGGTAAAGTTCTTTTATACTGACACATTATAAAAGTAACATGATACAATGTTCGTAAAAGTTTATTTCCCACTCCTAACTAATTCAAAAAAATTGGTAATACTGTGTTCTTCCCATAAGAGAAGTGCGTATCAGCAGCAGCATTCTAAAAAGTAATATTCTTTTCAAGATATCCTGAATAAGACACCTCTCTCACTCTCTCTATTTATACATTAATCTATGTAAATGACTTTTATGGCATTAATTTTTGTACGAGAGAACCTCCATTATACGCGATGGGAAGGTTTTTAATCTTGTAATAACTGAATTTATGCTTCTTTTCTCGTAAAAAAAGTGCTTAACGCCTGTTTAAATAGCGATATATGAAAAAGAAGCTTATAACCATTTGAAAACTTTTTTTAAAAGAAAAATATGCTGTGAAGCTTTTCTTAGTCGTGGTGGTTTTATAAAAAATACATTAAGTTAACTTATCATTCCTTAACAACAAATGAAAAAAAAACAATTTGAACCTTAAGTAATTTATGGATCTAAAAAACTGATATCATTAAGTCAAATTTATAAGGACTGTGTAGTGGAAATATAATTAGTTCAATGCCAAATGGCTTAATTTCATCAACCAAATTATGCATTAGATATCAAGGAGGCACACTTCTTTATGACAAAACAATAGACGTATAATAACAACAGAACAGGGCACCTAAAATACTTTTAAGTAGAGTTTATTATTATTTTGAAATTCATCCTTTTTAACTTTCAAATTGAGTTCAACTATTAAAAAAATTCAGAAATGCCGCTACAAGACAAACTTCTCGTAGTTTGTTGTACATACTGTGTTTTGTTAAAATAATATTACTAGTTCAACAATAGGGTTTCAAATTACTCCTCTTAGTAAAATAAATACTTAAATTGATAAAGTGCCTAGATGTGTACAGTCATATAGAAAGTCGTCATTGGATTCTCTATGCGATAGAAGGAATATATACTTTGCTTCTTTTAAAAATACACGAGTAATATGATGATATCAATAATCAGTATTTAGTCTACCTCATTGAAAATATCTTTCATTGGTTGATATAATTTTAATGTTATTATGCATATTCATATCCACACGAATGCAATGGCATCGAACCCAACAGACCAAAATTATTATCCATTTAAGAACTTAAATAAAAAACAGCTTTTCAAAATATTTGAAATTGTTAAACCGTAAATTGCATCTGATAGTTGACCCTTAACACTAGAACGTCAATTATATCATTTATAATATCAAATTCGTTTTTTCAAATATATTTCTCGTTAACTAATGCAACTAGGACTTTGATATTTTGAGATTTTTTCTAACTATAGAAGATATACTTTTGCTGATAACTTTATTTTATATTCTATTTAATATTTTTTTACTTAATCGTGTATACTACCAAAATATAATTTAGATACACACAATATTAGCTGATGCAGTATCAATATCAGATTTAAATGCTGACAAAAAGTTGAAACATATTAAACTATTAGAGTATGTCTATCTCTGTAAAAAGACGTAATACCACCATTGTATGGGGAAAATTATAATCCAAAATAAACTCATATAGGAGGCCCTTCATCCTATGCCAAGCGAAAAACATCTCAAACATACTTTCTATGTTCTGTTTGTTTATATTATATCGATAAATTACTTACTAAATCGCAAAAAAATATGAGTACAAACCAATATATAAAGTATGTTATGAAAACAAGTAAGGAAGATCTTTACAAACTATTTTGGGTAATTTGCAAGGAACTTCTTCCTGGTAGAACTAATTTGGTCCTTATTACTTCCTTAGAACTCTGAGCCAAAACAGGTCAAATAGTGCGTTCATAACATCTGAACGATTATGTATCGACATGTTTGAATATATTAAATTAGATGAAATGTTATGTTGTAAACTAAAAAAAGAGTTACATGCCAAAAACAATTACAACAGTTGAATATCAGCTTTTCATATCATAAATTTATAGTCCATTTGTTCATAATATGGCTAAGAAATCTTGATAGATTCGGCATAAAATTTTGTTTGACCATAGATGTATCGTCATAATATTCATTGAATGATTTACTGATTTGAAAAACATATTCAGAGACCACAAAATAAATCAGCATTTGAGTTTGTAGTATTAAAGCTGATGGAAGAATTATATCATAAAGGCGGAATGTAACGACAGACATTTTCTACGCATTACGCAACTTGAAAAAGCTTCAACAAAAAGAACGGTGATTTGCAAACGCAGAGATATAACAAACCAATTTTTGGAAGTATAAGAAATGCCATAATCCATTCAATATTTTAGCTAAACTAATTTTAACGTGACTATTCTCGATCATATTTCTAAGCTATACTCTAAAAAAAAATTTCTTGCTATTTCCCTTTACATAAAATTTATAGCATCTTGGACTAGGTAGCAATCAAATCAAATCATTATTTTGCATTGTATGATTGCAAAAATTTAAGATTAAGATATATAGGCACTAAAAACAAGGTGATATCACAAATGACATCCCTAGGCAGTGGAAGAGCAATATGAAAATATTTAATTTTAAGTCACATTTTCTAAAATAGTATTTTTCCATAAGAACATTTGAAGCATTCGACCATTAGTTCAACCAACAACGTAGATGCCTCATAATATATTGAGAAGCATTCATGAATTGTAAAAATGTAACTTAATTACCACTTAACTCTAAGTATAATAAAATCCCAAATATTTAATCAAGCATTTATATTTTATGATTTATTAAAATTGTTTCTATGACCTACATGCTACAACTAAATTACTTCAATTTATATTTCTGAAAATCTCATTTGTGATAGGTGTTCAAAATATACAATTAAGTGATAATTGCTATTGATCAATTACTCTAAATTTATGGCCTAATAAATTAATATTTTATTTCTTCGGACATAGTACTTTATTTTATTATAATTGAAAACTATCAATTATGTTGATCAATCCTTTGTCTTTTGTCCTGTTTTACCTATACGTTCTTCTTCTACTTTATAAACGTGTGATATTTTGTATCCCTGTAAGGATAAAATAAATTCATATTGTAGTGAGAGAATAATATATATATATATATAATTACCCAACTATGAGGGACGTAATATACCAATAGAAGGGCATTCATTTATGTAAATGACGAAGCTTCGGGTCAATATGTACGAAGAATAATCAAACCTCATACCCCTTTGCTGTCCACTTCTTGGTTAGAGGCAGAGAGGATGAGGGAAGAAAAAGGGGAAAAAGAGAGTTACTTGATTCATTCGTGGTGTTACTGGTAACATTGGGATGAAGTCCTGTGTAAAATTATTGCATATCAGTGCACCACTCTTGGAATTAAAGGAGTGGTTGAAATTGTAAGATCAGAACTTACAAAGCTGGGAAAGGTTCTCCACATTTGCCTAGACAATCAATCTTTTGAAGGCCTTCAAACTGTGGATTTTACCCTCAAAATTGCCTCAGGAGGTAAAGTGTGTTTCCAAGACCCTAGAAACGCACCCATTGTGGAGCAAAGTGAAGAGACTGAGGATGAGGAAGGAATACTAACGGACAAACATCAAGGAACAGAGGGAGACAGTGACAAAGAAGGGCAACACGGAACAGAGGAGTTCCAAAAGAACCATGTCAAAACATTAACAGACTTCTGATGCAGGCGGAAATATTAGTAAGGACCACAATAGTGATCAAACCTCAATTGACAAAAAACTTCAGACACTCAAGTACAAACAAGTATAATCCATAAAAAACAACTACAGGCACTAAAAAACAGGGAAAATAGACAGGGTTTTCTGTGATGCAGCAGAGATCTTTCACCCAAGGACAACAAACAGCCAAAAAATAAACAAATAAAAATGATTAGTTGTTCTTATATAAATACACAACACAGCAAAGCAACTAATTCAGAAGTAAAGCTGAGAACATCACAAATAGCTTTAATAACAGAACCATATCTGAATAATGGTTCAACAAAAAGTCTAACACCAAAAGGATATACAATTAATAGTAAGTCTAAAACCAAACCAAGATCGTGTATCAGAACTGCCAAACATTTTAATGCATGGTTTATCCAAGAATTATCTTACAAAGATGTATGCACAGTATGCTAAAAAATTGACGAATCTATAACATTTATATTTGCAATCTATCTCGATCAACTACAATCAGTAGAGAATAAAACAATGTTAAGTCTCCTTAAGCATTGTGAACATCAACAAAAGTCTCTTCTTATAGCTATGGATTAAAACCAAAATCCAAGACTACTCAACTGTCGCGCCAAAACATAAGTCTTCTTGTTCAAGCTTATACGGCCACGGATCATTTTTGGTTCATCTAAGTAAATGGAAAATATTGACGGAATCTGCAATATCTGTATGGAAGAGCCACAAGCGCAGACCACTTATTAACAGATGTCCATCACTCTCTTATGAGAGACATCAATTCGTGCAAGAAGAGGATGAAGACCTACATATCCTTAAATTGATGAAATGCTCAAAATTGGAAAAAATAATTTTGATAACTTTAGTATTGTGTAATACTTTAGATCAACTCCTGCTTTAGTAACACATATACCCCTATGTGTGGTCGTGTTTATTTGCTTTATATATGTGTGTATTGTTTTATATCTTTGTTCTATATTGTAATGCATATGTGTATAATGTGAAACAGCAATAACTTTTACTGTCACAGATACCCCAATGTGTGGTTGTGTTCTTTACTTTAGTTTATGTATATCTGTATATGTTTGTCTATTGTAAACGTAATTAATTTCTAACTAACTAACATATATATATATATATATAAAATCTCTCTCTCTCTCTCTCTATATATATATATATATGCGGCTTTGTATTTTTTTAAAGCGAATAAAATATTGCAGGTGATGTTTCTATATTGAAATGACATTTAACTACACATAATATGATTTATGTTTTGTATGACGTAAAAGTGTTTCAAATAATGGTTATTTAAATATTTTATTTTATAAATATATACTTTCTTCGTAAAATATACATGACAAACAAAAGGACAACTATATATATATATTCACCATTGAAAACAAAATTTATATACAATAGATTAAATTTTATTCAAAAAGTTCTAAATAATATTGGAACGACATCATAAGGATTTTAGAATGCATCGCCGTTTGTATTGAATACAAATTAGTTTTATTAATTGTTGTTTTATATATATGTTTTATCTGGACAGTAATTTGGAACTACAATGTTCATCGATGTTTTTTACGTATCTGTCAAGATTTGATTTATTATGTTATCTGTATGTTTTTAGCTTTTTTATACTGTATTCTTCTTTGCAATAATACAATCAAATTAGTTTCACCACTTAAAAAACACTATGTGTAATTTATAATACTTTCCTGACAGTTTGTATAAATATGTTCGAAACATGTTAAAGTCGATCCATATAATTACATAAGATTGATAATTTGTTGACTAATTGATTCTACAACTAAATCTAATCTACCAAAAGTAGATGATTTTGTAAAATCTAATAAGGCAATTATTTTCTGTGAATAGTCAAATTAATTTCCATGAAATTAAATATTTTTACAAAATATATTTTTTTTGTAAATGATTGATAATGATATATTTTCTCTTGCAGGTGCAAATATTATGTTTCTTACAAAATAAACACTAAAGAATGAATTTTTATACTTAATATTGTTTACTATAATTGTTATTTCTTTAATAGGACTTTATTATATTTCATAAATCCACTAGCTTACTTATTTTATACATAGAAAAATGTAGAGATGTGTAGCATTAACGGCAACTAGCTTAATAGACAATAAATATAATTTTTGAGAATAATATAAGTTTTACTCAACTGATTGTTCCTTAATATTTTTTGTTGATCTCATCATCCTTAGTTTTGAATTTTTAAGTCGATTATGATTTATCTAAATTAGAAAAACACATACTTTTATTTCTATTTTCATGCAATAATTGCATTTTATTTAACTACTTTTATTTTTATACCATATTAGATGTAAACATTTTTTAATAACTTAATGTAAAAACCAAAAAGTTAAAGTCCATATCTTAACGTTTATAAAATGAGAAATTATCTGATAGTATTTGTAATGGATACTTATGAGTATTTTGTACCTCTGGTCATTCATACTCAATACACCCTACAATAGAGTATGTTCATTTCATAATTTAGGTTACCGGAAATATATTTAATATCCATTATTCGTAAGGTAAGTATTTAATATTTCAAAATCTATTTCTTGATTAAGTGTGATAAATACAAAACTTATTTCCTCATAAATTTTTATTTTTTAAATGAATTATATATTTTGCATATCCCGATAGACTGTGAGATACAAATATCCAAATTCCAAGCACCAAACAAACGGCTAAGCAACCGCTGAAGGCTTTAGTTTTCATAAATCATACCGACAACTAAGATGCCATCATGAGAATCTACAAAGTTTATTAATTTCTTCTGTATATAGAAAATTTATTATGATTGTGTCGACTCAAATAAGCAAATCTAAATATTAATAGTAATTTCAAAAGCATACAACAAACTTACAAAAATATAACACATAAATTTGAATAATATATTGTGATAAATAAGCGTTATGAACAAATAAAATTACAAATCAGTTCAACCAGAACTAGATTTTTTATCTATCATGAATATATTTGCAGTCCAAAAAATATGTTCCTACAAGAACCTGAATGAAGAAGTCGCTTTATAAAAAAGCACAGTCTCTAAAATAATAAGGACAACTTCGTATGCGTCCTAAAAACGTACGGAACAAAGTGAAGAACATCTAGAATACATTCTGAACTAGAGGCATGTATACTAGGGGGTATTATAGAAACCTAATATTAAGATATCAAATTTATCCCCCGCGAAAGTTGCGTCATAAGAAACTAAATGATCGTAGAAAAATGGATTTTGGTTTGACCCCCCCCTTACCCCCCCCCAAATTGCGTTCAAAGGTTTCGTTATGAAGCAAAACTTGTTTGTTATTACTTATTTTGGAACAATTTAGTTTTACAAAATTTAGCTATGATCAATTTATGACTTTGTTATTTCTTGCAAATTTTCGTCAAACAATATTTAGAGCCCATAAATGAGCATAAGTGCTGACGCACCAACCATTTTTTAAATAACGGCTCCTACTAGGGTTCTTTTATAGTTTCAAGAAGGAAAAAAAAAGAGGGTACTCATGTTGATATTTTTAAGTTATTTTTTAAATACGTTTGCTTTTCACATCTTAACTTTCATACAGTAACTCCCTCACATGAATACATTGATCACGTATTACTAAAAAGTGGCATAGCGGAAGATCAAGCGAAATAACTACTTTCAGTAGTAGAAGAACATAAAAGACTTGACACTTTGGTCACTGTTGTGTGTTACGGATGCAACACCAATGTCAGAATATGGTAAGGAGTAATAAAAAGACTCGAGTTATGTCTTAAAATACCACTTCAGTGTAGTATTTGTCTTCTACACATGAATGAGTTACCTTTTAGAGAAGTTTTTAACCATTTAGATGGCGCACAAAAAGGACCTCGGACTTATGAAGGTACCATAAGAAAATTAATTAATACAGACTTTACCAAAAATTCAATAAAAAGTTTTTAAATACTTGTAGGAAAAGTAATATACTTAAATCAAAGTTTACTGTATTCTTTAAGCTCAGATAAAAATATTTATACGAAATTACATTACGAATACAAACAGGAAAATTTTCGATTCAAGCTTTTGCTACAGGTCTCCAGGATTATTACATGAGGCAAAATGTCTTACCAAAGCTAACAGAATTTTAAGATCCTATATTTCACAAAAGTCCATGTGAGTCTCACATAAAACTTGTAAAATTTATACTAAATTTTACGCTCCTATATGGTTTCAAACCAAGTTAAATCCTCTTTTTATTGAAGGCTCAAAGCATTGTCAATTCGCCATAACTTTATTACAAGAGATTGATGAAAATTTAGCCCCTTCAATAGAAAAAGTACTCAAGAGAAACGCTTTTTTGCCCACCCTGAAAATATATTGCTAGAAGGCCTAACCGATAAATAAATGGAAAAAGAATATTTGCCCTGGAAAAAGTTTTGTTTGCAAAAAGAGTATTAAAAAAAGAAATTTTCAACTACCCAAAACTATCAGTTGTAATTCTAAGATTTTTTAAATCTTATCGACTGGTCAAATATAAATTTGTCTGTTCCTCCAATTGTGCCTGAGGAAGATCTTATAAAAGCAAAAGAACATCCTTTAAAAACTAATAAGTATCCTTGCCATTCACAATCAGTGGAAAGAGCTGTAAAACTAGTAACGGAGGCATCTGCAAAAGTTTATGGATATAATCAACGTTATAGATTTATATTCTCAACCATGTGAGGGAGTTACTGTATGAAAATTAAGATGTGAAAAGCAAACGTATTTAAAAATAACTTAAAACATCAACATGAATACCCTCTTTTTCTTTTTCCTTCTTGAAACTATAAAAGAACCCTAGTAGGAGCCGTTATTTAAAAATGGTTGGTGCGTCAGCAGTTATATTCATTTATTGGCACTAAATATTACTTGACGAAAATTTGCAAAAATAACAAAGTCATAAATGGATCATAGCTAAATTTTGTAAAACTAAATTGTTCCAAATAAGTAATAACAAAAAGTTTTGCTTCATAACGAAACCTTTGAACGCAATTTGGGGGGGGGGTAAGGGGGGGGTCAAACCAAAATCCATTTTTCTACGATCATTTAGTTTTTATGACGCAACTTTCGCGGGGGATAAATTTTGATATCTTAATATTAGGTTTCTATAATACCCCCTAATGTATACACTCCGCCGATCCCCACAAATGAATAGTGATTCATTTGAATCACTTAACGGAATTATAATCCAATCATATATGTCTACATAAGTAGGTGTGTTTGGTGAATAATGAGTGAGGGAGAGAGCCATCCTAAAAAACATCCATTGACGTCATACTTGTTATTGGTCAATTCAGAAATACGTCACTGGAGTTTAAACTCCTTTCTTTCTCCATCATGCTCTTATATTAGCGTTATTATATGTATGTATGTTATTATGGGAAGACGGGTAGAGGAAGAAGTTTAAGCTACGTCACTGGTTGACATAGTCCTGAGCTGATAAATGAACAATAATACGTCAATGAACATTTTTTTAGCGTTTGTTCTTTCCTACTCCCTGAATAGAGACCCCATTTCATTATTATTATTAGTAGTATTTTGCTCATTTTGCATATTAAAAAAGCACTTAGAGATGCCAAAATTTAATCACTTGTTCCTTTGGCATTTCCAACAACTCCACAAAGTTTCATTTGAATCCGTTCAGTACTTTTTGAGTTATTCTGCTGACAAACAACAAACAAACAAACCAACGCCAGTGAAAACAATACCTCCTTCGGCGAGGTAATAACGAAATAAATGCAAATTATAGTACAGGGATTTTGATGTTTAAAATTTATTAAACTTTTTATTACACCTGTATATTATAAAAACATATTTCCATATTTCAAAAAAGAGGTGACTTTTCGCATGCTGTCATCCCGGCAAGCAGGAATAATAAAGTTAATAATGTAATTCATCCATATTATATTGCGTCAATAGACTTTTTGATGACATTAAAATAATACTAAGATTTATGACGTTTCACCTACATGAAAAAAACATTACTGCCATTCTATATATTATCTTGGTTAGAACCACGGTAAATTTTATTGGCAATATATACTAAAAAAGGGACTTTGTTTAAGATGGGTCACCACCCTGTAGCAAGAAGACCCTATATTAATCATATCACTCATATCTAGATCTAAGCTTTGGTTCATGAAAAAGTCTTGGGTCATTCATTACTGTTTAATTGTCAAAATAATGAATCTTGTAGTAAAAGCTATGGGCATATTTGATTTACTTTAACATTTTTAATCAATTTACTAAGCGTCATTGAAATACATTCGTTTTAACTTTGTACTTACTTCCAATTTATATATGAAATAATATTTTCACTTTGTAAAAAATAACTATTTTCACTTTGAAAAAATATTGGGTTTTTTTCATAGTTTTTTCGAAAAAAATAAATGATGTACTATAATGTTTATTTACGTATTTTTTACGCAATTCTACCTGTTTTTTTTATAATTGTGTTGTTTGTAATACAATTTAAAATAAGGACCATAAAAATGAACATTAAATTTCAAATTTACTGTGGAAAAGCAAGAACCTTGATATAATACGACATAACTATTTATCTTTTCCTTAAAAAAAACGATGGTATCTAATAAAAATCATCTTGATTGATTTTAGTTATTGTTTTAAAACTTCTAGGGATGAACCGACGAGCGTCTCCAACCCATTGGTAATAACCTGTAATTTATTTTATATAAACAAACCTTTATGTAGCGCCCTTCTCGCAAGGGCCTCGAATTCCTCAAAGCTTTCCAATATAAAGGAATGCTCGTTCTTGGGAAAAGAAGAAATATCCCGAAGTTCTCGAATGTTGCCGTTACGGATACCAAATGTAAATATTTCGACATTTATGGATCTCAGCTGCTTGGCCACCGGCCTTGGATCTCCACCATTAGAGTATCCATCCGTGATAAGGAATATCGCCTTCTTTGCATGAGGTCGGCCATACTGCAAAGAAAAATAGTTTATAAGTCGATGGAAAGTCAAAAAAATATATGCACTAAGTTCGCAAAAAATATGAATATTTTTTTAAAACATGTAATAAGTTCGGGAATGGAAATATAAAAAAACCAAAAACTATTTTTTTCTGTGCCCTTTCTATGGTTCGATAGAGTCGCAGTATAAGACTGGATACAAAAGAGCATACTAGAACTAAAATTAGTCACTCGAACCTAAAATCTTATGAGGTTGATCAAAAATGAGCATCCCCTCTCGGGAGTATTTGAACCTGCGCCCCCAATATTGAGAGTGAACACGCCTACGCACACGGCTATCGCACTCCCTTAACTAATATCTTTATTAGAAACGTATCAGATGCAATTCGTAAATTAATAAAATGTGCATGCTTATTGATGTCCTGTTTACGATGATCCTTCTTTTTTCTCGTTTGAATATTTCATTTCAATTAATAATAAATTCAATTGTTTGCCAAACGAAATAAATATGTGGGTAAGCCAAAAAAACAGAAACTATTTTTCTACACAATGTAAAAAACGTATGTCTTATATTTTTCTAATTGAACATATATCTTATATTTTTCTAATTGAACATATATATATCTTATATTTTATATTCTAATTTAACATATATCTTCAAAAGTGTATGAAGGGAAGAATGAAATATTACCGTGTTTTTAAAACTTATTATTAATATAAACTAAACTTACTTAGCCAAATGGATAGGGTGAAAATAATCTCCCAACTAAGCCAGACATTAACTTACAAGTACCACAATAATTTACCACCCACTGTAACAATATTCACAAAGAAATAAATATCAAAATATATGGATATAAAAAAAGACGAACAAAATAACCATCTAATAATTGAACGTCACTTCGGAGCGGGCGGTAGATTGAAACGATACTGATAATTTTGATATAAATGATTTTTTAAAAAATACAAATAAATAAATTGTTATGTATATATTACACGAGGTTCAAAACAAGGAAGAAGGGAAGAACGTAGGCAAGAGTGTTTCATAATTCCTTTTGTGGAATAAAACCAATGGAAACAATCCTCTTCTCACCTCGGTGAGCTGAAATTTGATATATTTGTCATTGAATATGAATTTATTTTCTGAATAGTAATTTTCAAATGCAATGCACATTATTTTTGTTTCTTGAGTAGCTTTTTCACAACCAATTTTCCTATTATTTGTCTTGTAATGTAATTGAAGGCGTATATTGCTTGAATAATTTAATATAAAAAATTCTGAATATTATTTTGAAATGTATTGCTCATTTATATGTATTTCTTGAGTAGCTTTTCATAATTTAATTATCTTATTATTTGTCTTCTTAGTGTAATTTGAATGACTACATTGCTTGAATTTTTGAACATTTAATATAATATAAATATTGCATTTTTTGTTATATCAGGCTATAATAAACATTATTTTGCTGGAATCGCTCCATCGAAACTAGGATCTTTCAAATGAGTTTCTTTACTATAGATGAACAATGACTCCTTGATAATCAAAATCGTTTCCAATGAGCTAACGCTCTCCTCATATGATATAAACACCTTAATCTAATAAAACCTCAGTAACTATGATTGAGGCCAAGTAAAATATTTTCATTTTTTATTATATAAAGTGATATATACAATTCTTCTTTCCAGACATAACTAAAATAACTACTCTCCCCCTATCTACAAAAGTATTTAGACGAATCATTGACCCTTAAGGATCTATCTAAATGAAACTCGGTATTTATAAGTTTAATATAAGAATTCAACTATTTTTCAGAGTCTGCAAAGGGGGAAAGCTGACCTTGATAATAAAAACATGCATAAAAGTACAGTATTTGAACTCTCTAGAAATAGTTTGTAATGTCAAATATTTCGTAAAAAAAGTTGCGAGGATGTCTGGGATTTTTTGAATCTCTTCCAACTCAAATACAAATAATGTGAACTACAATACAATAAACTGTTTTTAACTTAAATATGTCTAAACCTCTTTTGATAATTTCCATTATATATAAATATATGAAAACTAAAAACCCAATAATAGTCCGATTATTTTATGATGATACTAAAATAATGGTTCATGACTTATTTGGCTACAAACAAATTGTAGCGATCTTCAACCTCTTTTGATAATATCCATTAATTATATAAACAATTTAAAAAATATGGCC
>CP045895.1:4882786-4925173 GCA_013387185.1 Caligus rogercresseyi | reverse complement strand
ATATTAAGCACTAATGTAGCGGTGCATATAAGACTTTTTAAATGTTGAAGGCGACCAAAACTCCTCCTTGTTAGTGGATCATTCAATATTGAGCTCAGCCTCATCCCTCAATATAAAACCGTTGTAAATTTTTATAGTCACATGTAATGTAAATATAATTGTTATTTAATTACTTTGACTACTACGAAGATATATTTAAATATAAAAGTATTTCCAAGAAAGCTGGCCTTTCGCTTGCCGGTGAGTAAATAACGTTAAATTGTTCAGCGGGAAAGATAATTTTAGTATTGTTTACTTACCTATTTACATACAACAATACATACTTCATCTATTGAGTTGAAGAAAGCTGTTTATAATGTGTTTAATAAATCAATGGATACAAGAAGAGTCATATTAAGTCAAAATATGTTATACAAATTCATCATCTTAAATAATATTAAACTAAAAGAATAGTGTTGTATTATATTCAGTGGTAAAATTCCGTAATTTTATTTCGTTTTTAAACAAACACAACGAGCATCATAAAATGTAGTCCTCCCGAAATAAACTCTGCAAAGATACACACACATATATTATATATATAATATATATATATGTATATATATATATCGATATATATATATTATATATATATATATATATATATATATATATCTGATAATATATATTCTAAATATATATGTATATATAAGTATTGTGTTTGGTTAAAATAACATTTTTAAAATTGGAGTGTGGCGTTCACTGCACATATTTGTTTATATATTTGTGTTCTTATAAAAATTATTTTTTATTCTTGAACTTAACATTACTCAATATTTAAATATAAGGTTTTTTTCTTTTAAGACTTATAATAAGGTAAAATGTCATAGTTCCTTATAAGGTTATGGGCCTCATCTATCCTGCTCAAGTTAAGTATGCAGGCAATTATCGAAAAGCATTTGCCAACAATACTTTTAATAGGTTAGCTACTGTACGCCATAGTTACCTCCCCTGATGTTTGAAGTATAAATTATTAGTGAACAAAAATGAAGGGTAAATGCTATATTCATTAGTTTATCTTAATTACAGAAAAGGAACATATATTGTAATTAATCATTCATTATCAAGTATTTTGTTAGAGTATAGTATTTTCCTTTATAAGCTCATCCTATTACTTTATTTGTCAATCACTTTACAATATTAAGTTAATTACAGTCAACGATTTCAAATATTTTATATTGACATTATATTTTTAGTCCTAACTCTGCAACTTTTGCCCCTTCCTAGGGCATAGATAAGTTAATAAACACTAGGTCAGAACTGTCTGAAAACAGGTTTGCAATAATATTTTGGTTAAGCCAACCTTTTATATTTCATTGCCTAAATAGTTGGATCAAACTTACACGTTTGGAAATAAATAAACATTATATACAATATGTTACGTGAGCCTGCATTATCTACATAAAGCATTGAACACGTTTATGACTGAGCCTACGCCTTGTCTTATAACCTTGCAACCCTTCAACATACTACTAAAAACGGCATGTTTACAAAAAAAATCGATGAAAAAAAGTGACGATTCACGTTTTCAACACTTTAAAAAATTTAAGTTATGAGTAAAGAAAGTCTGATTTACTTTTGGCGGAGTTATGAATGTTTTATTTTATGGGATTTGTATACCTACATTACTGGTCAAACATTAAAACTCTATAGTAATATTTTTGTATTAGAAAATACCTTACATATACATAATAACATATCTATAGATTCATGAAAATACTTTTTACTGTTAATAATCTCTGCTTTTTAAATGAATATAAAATATTTCTATAACACAAGATGCACATATATTATTATTTCTTATTTTTTAAATAATGGGTCATTTATTTAAAAATCATACATTAAATAATATATACAATAATAAATAAAAAGAGCAAGAGGGGTTGTGATAAAAAAAATCATAAATAAACATTGTAGTTTAAAATTAACCCTCTGAGGCAAGACCCATCACATCATTAAAACATCATAATCTACATTATATATAGTGGAAGTGAGTACACGAAATACAGGAAGAAAAAATTGTAAATAGTATATAAGTACATCCTTTATTGCACGGCTCCCTCGATGATGTCATTTGAAGTCCTCTATATCTTCTTACAATGAGTCTCAAACGAGAGTAAAAATGACAGGACCACTGAGGAAAAACTTTGACGATATCCGTGGCGAAGTCCCATAACGTCACTTTCTTAGAATGTGGAATCTTGAGGGCAATGGCTCCATATCTTGCAGCCGCAGAAATAATTATTTTTTAAACGACTCATTACGAATGAGTGTATGGAGGTTAAACACTCAGCGATGTGAGCTTTAGCGCTAGCAAGTGCAAAACTCAGAGCCTTGGACTCAGGCGATGCAGTCGCTGCCCTCAGAGGATTACCAAATAGGATATAGGCCGATAAAAACTTAGCCTCATTTTCAGAGCTGTATAAATGACTTATGTTATGGGTGACGAAAGCACGAAGATATGACAGGGCATGACAATCAGCGAAAGTGTGAATGATCGAATTATAGACTTTTCCGCAGTCCTTACAAGGAAAGTTGAAAAAGATGCAACGGTAGAGATTTGAAATTGTGCGGTGAATTTTTTGCTATCCTTAACGTTGGTTGATTCCAAAATTATTTTTCCCATCTTTGCGGAAGATTTAGGTCTTGAATAAAAACCCGGCAGATTTTCTTAGCGTCTTCGTCGGGTCCAGGCTTGTACTTAATTTAATATGCCAAGGAGTAGGGGATGTATGAAGCCTAGCTGCTCTAAGAAGTGGGAAGTAATACTTTCCCGCTCTAAGACCACAGTCTACATCTTTTTTGAAATCGTGGATGGTGAAAGTTTCTGTTCTAAAGGCGTCTAATTCCAAGCTCTGGGGAGTTGCATGTTGCCCAAAAAAGGCCCTTTTCTTGGAGTTATGGTGAATAATGTCTACAGTAGAGGAAAAGTCGTAGGTTGGCGTAAGACTCCATAATATTCTTTGACATGAAGCCCATATCAGAGATTTTTGTAATAGCACATCGGAGGCTAGGGTACCCATCATTAAAATGAAGTAAATATGGCTATTAGAGACTGTTGACCTCCACTCCTGCTCTGGGTTGCACGAAAGATCGATGAAATTTTCTTGTAGATTTTTGGCAACACTTTGGAAAGTTGCACCAAACCTCCTCCGAGTTGTTTTTTAGATCTCTTCAGGGATGGAAGATGACTTTTGTGGAAGAGTTTCTGGAGCCAAGAGTCCTCTTCCTCTATCACCCAAAGGGCAATTTTGGGTAAAGCGTTTGCGAAGTAGAGAAGTGAGGGAACTAATTTAATATTGTAAAATCAATTCTTGTTTGAAGATTGTATTTTCTCCACTCCAATAGACTTGTTCTAATTAAGTTGGCCAAACTATTTTTATTTGAATCCGAATCTCCACTGCGTTTCCACTCAGTACCGAGTATGTTTAGACTGTTCCTCACTGGGCAACCCATAATATGTGTATTGTCTTTCTGGCACCACTGTCCCAAAGGGAGGATAGCAGTTTTCTTGCAGTTGATTTCCAGTCCAGAGTGTTTCTTAAATCTTTTAAAAAAGGAGATTAGAATGGCCACTCTATTACACAGCTGAAGCTCAGAGTTTCCTTCCACATAAAGTGTGACATCATCTGCGTAAATGTCAAGAAGATGCTTGAATTTTCCGAAATTGATTCCAAAGCCCGAATATTTGTATTTCAATCTCTGAGCAAATTCTTCAATTGCAGCCACGAACAGAAGAGGGGCTAAGGGACATCCCTGTCTACAACCGCGCTTAAGATGGATTGGCGGACTCTCGAGACCCTCCAAAGTAATGGTCGAAGTTCCATTAAGTAAAAGAGCTCGGACTGGGTTGAAGAAACGGGAAGGAAGTAATCGCTTTATTGCACGAAGAATACACCGATGATAGAGAGTATCAAAAGCCTTTCTAAAGTCAATGGCTATAATTGCGCCAAATCTTTTATTTGAGTCCACCAAATCTATTGCGCACTGTAAGTTCCGAGCTATATCGGAGATTTTGCGCTGCTTCAAAAATATATTATTATTTTCTTTGACAAAAAGAGTAATACTTGAGGCTCCGGGTGGCCTTTAAAATAAGGCGAATTACTTATTTATGACTTGAAATCCCTTACCTAAATGAATAATTAATCATTATCATTCATAAAACTTATTTTGCTATAAAAAGTGAAGAAACTAAAAAACATATGCAAATGATTGATAAAACTATTCTTGTCTAAGTAACATAAAAGGGTATGAGATGCTTTTGTCCTAAATCAAATTATTTATTTATTTACAATCATATATAAACAATTTATCCGCAGTATGAATGCAGAAGAAAGTTATTCTTTTTTTATATGACAAAGGTATTCATAGAAATGCAAACCCCTTTTTTTGGTTGGATATGGATCGAGAAGTTTTCTATACAGGAGTATATATTTTTATGGAAATCAGAACGTCATTTATAAGATAAAAAGGAAAATGTCATAATTTTTCAGTAACATATCTATCTATTTATCTATATGTAAAGATAGTAAAGTTTCAATATGTTAATTTTTGGGGTGTTTTCCATAAAAATGACTATTTAAAAATTTAAATTTCTAGTTGAATTTTGAATGTACATCAAAAAATATAAACTGATTTGGAATCCTTGCAATCATAATCATTTTGCAGTAAATTGTTTAAAATAGCATTGAAATTTTGTTATACATATGATACGTATATACTTATTGTACTAAATGTCCAATTGAAATGTTATATTTTTATAAAAATGGCTCATGGAAAATACATAAAAAGATATTTCATATAAATAATAATAGACTTTACTTAAATATATGCTAGTTTATCATGCAAAGTTGATAAAATGTGAAGGGAATTGTTATATAAGCACATAATCTATTTTGGACAATATTAGAATACAAAACTTTACGTTTGAGAGATAATAATGCTGTCAAAACCATCTACTCTATGATTTTTAGATAAATAATATATATTTTTGTTAAAATAGATGGTAACAAAACAATGAAATAAATTGTTGTTATTTATAAGTAACGAGAACGACAAATTTTCATGGTTACAAAGTCAGAATATATATTATTACTATTATTAAAAACTACATATTTGTCTGAAGAAGGATAAACATTGGTAATCACATTTTCAGGAGTGGTGTTATGGTGCTTCTTAGTTTATAGAAAAGTAGTTGAGTGTTAGAAATTAATTTATTTTGGTATGGACCAAACTAATGATACCCAAATTCATTGTTTCTTAATTACTATCAATTTTGCATAAAATAAATCTCAAAGTTCGAATTAACCTATATTTAATCGAGAATAGAACGCTATCGAAAGCGGCATTGTTAAAACTTTTCGAAATGTTAAAGGTGGATTGGGCAACTCCAAACACCTTTAACCTACAATTGTTTAGTAATTCTAGTCACATATATGTCATGGCATATTGTTATCACATCTGTTGTAGTAATCCCGAGTTTTTCTTTCTGTACATCTTAGGATCGTGGATGAAAAATGTTTGGTTTATATTAGTATTCTAACTTTTATTTATCCAACTACATGGGTTACTGGATCATACAATAATTGTTACTTTTTGTATATCAGTTCTTTAAGGTGTTTTTGTTTTTATTGTTTTCAATTTAATACTATTTATTACGTGTTCAATTGTGACTAAAATATTATTACTATAAGTTTAATAGTAATAAAATGTCATTATCATTTTGTTTAGACTTACACTTTATTTGTTGAATTTAACTATATTTAGAAGGCTATATGAAAAACATATAAGAGAAAAAAAAGAGCAAAAAGTTTAAATATTTTATAAATAGTATTTCGTCGTTTGATTATGTAAAAGAAGAATTGCAAGTTGTTACGTAAGATATTAAAAAAACAGTACTCATAATCAAACTCCAAAAGTACACAACATCATAGAAATGTATTGTTTTAGGAAACTTGTATACAAAATATTATCTTTATTCCATATACATTGATTATGAAAAATCATTTATGCCCAGAAATCGCAGTATTTTTATTCAAATATTTACATCTTATATTAGTGATTAAATCATGAATATAATTGCAATTCCTCATTGGATCAAACAATATTGGGAAACAAATACGACTAGGCGTCCACAAAATTATGCAATACAGATCTAAACTATTCTAAAATATGCGTGGAAAATGATTATATTTTCTTACCTGAAATACTTGATATGCCTGTCTGAGAGCCCCTACAGTATAAAGTCCCACCACTATTATACGTATTTCAGGGATATTCTTCTGGAAGAGTCGGCATTTGTGATTGATTTTGTGAGGATGGGATATATATCCACTTGACGATAAACCTATCCACAGAGCTGTACGTAATTATGGCAACACGAGTCGTATTATAGGACACTGTGAAGTCCGCAAGGAGCTGAAAAATATATGGTGAAATGAAAATAAGCAATGTGAGGCTTAAGGATTCAAAACTTATAACAAAAGAAATGATTTAACCCTTATATTGTGTTAAAAAGCTGTTTACACCTGTGGTGTTCGCGGGTCAATTTTGACCCGTGATTTGTGCTTTCTTCACCATTTTCTTCCAATATTGTTTTTCAAGTCATTGTTGGCTTAGTATACTGCATATAAATGGAACCGTGTGGGAAATTTCTTTAGTTGGCTCCACAGACACAGTGTTTTAAAATGTACCACTCTTTGTGTGTGTGCCTGAATGCGCTTTCTATATGTGTCTGTCTGTGCATGTGAAAGAAGCCTGTGTGTGTGTGGGGGGGGGGGGGGGGGTGGGCGTGTGTGTGTGTGGGCCATAACTGGGCATATGGGCCACAATTGATCCTCAGAGCAACCCATAGCTTTTAGGTGATGCATAAAACAGCCAGTATTCTCTGCCGGGTCATTTTTGACCCGTAACACCACAGATGTAACTTTTTTTTTTGGAGACCTTTATAATTTACTAAATGGTGAAAAATGATATTTCTGCATTCAATCGGGTGTGTCTGAGGATTAGATGAAGCCTCATTCCAGAGCAAAAAAGCAAATGGTAATTTTTACACATTCAAACTAGAAAACGGGTCAATTTTGACCCGAACACAATAGAAGGGTTAATTATATTTGTATCGATTAAAGAGCAAATTTATTATATAAATAATATCAACCAAATAAAATCACTCGCAGATCTGTATGAGCCACAACTTTTTTATAAAGCAGCCTTTTTCTGTCAAATAAAATAGTTACTTTTATTTGTTCTACTATCCTTAATACGCCATCTGGATTCAACTATACAAGATTTCTGAAACTTATAATTTGTTAGTACATATATCTCATTCCAATCATATCAAGTGATTTTTTAAATGATTATTTAAAAACTATAAACATTTGAAAGTTAAAATCATACTTGGGACTTTAATGCAAATTTATTCCATATATACTACTTTGTTCTTTATTGTTTTAGGGGGCAGTAATTTTCATAGCACTTTTATTAAACAAAGATCAATATAAACAAATACCTTGATTAAATATATCTTCGTTTCTATTTGTCAAATATTTTTTAACCAAAATACTAGTGATGGGTCACGACCTTAATTTGTTACCCGAGTTGGGCGAGGTAGTAAGAAAAATTACTCAAGTATTTACGAGTTTCTACTCGTAAAAAGTTAAAATTTAAAAACCCACAAAAAATCGTTACTTGTAAAGCTCATTCTATTTAATAGATATAAAAAACTTGATACTCCCAAGAATTCTAGAATTTTTTTTAAGAACATTCCTTAACATCCCAATTGATTTGAATGATTATTTATAAACTATAAACATTTGAAAGTTAAAATCATGCATGGGACTTTAATGCAAATTTATTCGATATATACTACTTTGTTCTTTATTGTTTTAGAAGGCATAATTTCATAGTACTTTTATTAAACAAAGATCAATATAAAAAAATACCTTGATAAATAAAACTTCGTTTCTATTTGTCAAATATTTTTAACCAAATACTAGTGATGGGTCACGACCTTAAATTGTTACTCGAGCTTGGGCGAGTAGTAAAAAAATACTCGAGTATTTACGAGTTTTTATTCGTAAAAAGGTTAAATATAAAAACCCGCAAAAAAACTCTTTACTTGTAAAGCTCATTTCTATTTAATAGATATGAAAAATTTGTGAAAAACATGATACTCCCAAGAATTCTAGTATTTTTAGAACGTTCCTAAATATCCCAATTGATTTGAAATGATCATTCATAATATATAAGATTTCTATGCAGCTCATGATTTCTTGCTCCTAATGAAAAATGGGTTTTAAGGCCTTTTATTTTGTAAAATCCTAAAATTTATCCCTCAGGCACAGTTTTATATAAGTGATATTTTATAGGATTTATATCTCTTTGAGCTAGAAATAATATTTTTCTAAAAAGTATTTGAAATCAAAGTCTAAACAATATTCAGTTCTTCAAAACAAAAAAAATCATCTCAGTAATTAAATTTTGATTTCGTGTCAACCTACAATATAGTTTTTTAATCCTGGACATTTCAAGATGTTAAGTAACTAAATTATCACTATAATAATAATAAAAAAGGTTAACAAGGTACAATAAAAATAGTTTTTTTAAATGCAATATTTTACAAATTTTAATTCAAAAACAACAACTAATAAGTATACTAACATTCAACTTTATAAAATAAAATGATGTTATAATTTTTTTTAAAGCAAATCTAGAATGACTAAAGTAAATGGCGTTTAATTTGACCTATTGTCAGCACAAAAACATCTGTGAGCCATTATGACGATTAGTTAGAATTGGGCCCCACCCTAGAAAAAAGTCTTTTGAACGGAACAAATGTTCATTGTACAATCAAATATTTCAAAGCCATGTATGAAAGAAATGGCATTTGACATTTTCGTTCCCACCATTACAGTAAGGATGTGCATTTACTCAAACTTCTGGTTTGTTGAAATACTTGTTCGATATCTTTGTACATTTCAAACAAAAGTGTCTTGATTAGACTGGTGGATTGAAAAAATTCCCCTCACACACTAGATGAGGCTTTTCTGAGAGAATTAGAACGTTTCCAAGTAATTAGCATGAGGACTGAAGATTCTTCTTCACGGATTGTCCATTTGCAGTGATTGAAAAGAAAAAATACATTTCAAAAACATTATATATTTATATCAATGATGACTAAATACTTATTTATTTACAGCTCAAATATAGATATAGGGATATATATATATATATATATGTTGAATGACCTTGGTATGTGGCTCTGAATATAAGGGTATTTGTTTGGTCTCCATTGATGGGAAATAACGTCAATTTTGTTAAAAGAGATCGTGATACTTTTATCGTAATCTTGGAAAATGGAGAGTATGTCACATTAATCTCCATGTTTGGAGAAATATATAATCAGAAAGAAGTAGAGCAGAGTTATATTTCATAATAAAATTATGAAATAGGAATACTGATTTGAAATAATTAGAGAGCACAACTCTCAATTTTCATTTTTTTGTCTAACGCACGGATGCAAGTCGTAATTGCGTCTTCATTGCCATCTTCTTCCATTTTTGTGTTCCTAAAGACTAGATATTTAACACCCTAATAGAACTATATTGTTAAGTTATTTTATAGATACATAGATTGCCGAAGATATGTATCATCATAATATGATTAATATTAGAGTACTTGTTTGGTCTATGACAATAAGGGGAAAACAGCAAAGAAAAACCTAAGAGAGTGCAATTCCTCCCTTTGTCAAGAAAATTTTCAAGTGAGTCACATCGGTGTTTGAAATATATTCATAACTATTTCATAGGACATTTTTGAAAAATTCTATCTGAATTATAATCGTTACATATCTTCTAATGTAATGTATGGTTACTTACAATATTTAAAAAATAATCAATAGAGTCTACTAAATAGTTTCTTATGTTTTCAGCGCCTTTTAAAAAGTCTTCATAATATTGAAAAGTATATATATAAAAAGTCATCATTGGTCGGATTACCATTTTCCCGTTTTCTATTCATTAACGTCTCCATTGCCAGTTTGTTCCATTTTTCTATTCCTTAAAGTTAAAGGAAGGTAATTTTTATGTCATTTTCAAGGAGAAATAGAGTGTCTAAGATCTATATGGTAGCACTGAATATCAGAGTATTTGTTTGGTCTTTTTGATGGGGAGGGGGGGGGGGGCAGCAAAAATTATAAATTAAGAGTAAAGGTGACTCATATCTCTATCAAAAAAGTTAAGAGTGATGCCACATCTTTAGGCATTATTAAAATTTGAAACTTATATTGGGAGAGAAGACAGGCACATAAAGAATTTATTTTAAGTAATCCTATGAAAAACGAATTTTCTGATAAACACCCAATAAAACAAAAAACTTCATTTTACCTCAAAGCCATCTGCAGAAAATTTTGGCAAAAATCTAACTTGGCAATTTTACAAAATCAACAAAAAATATTTTGCCGAATAAAAATAAGTAGGTCAATGACGCTTTTTCCGCGAGCTACAACCCATCTAAGACACTTCTTGAGCTCTCAAAACTATTTTTATGTATGAGTCGAGTAATGAAGACTTTTTACGAACTAAATAAAATTCGAGTATTAATACGAGTTTACTGTGACCCATCACTACTAAATACCAAAATAAAACTTCATTGACTTTAACTTTTAATATTGGTATATACAAAACAACTTGATGCAAAGAATAATTACGAAAAACTAATATTTGCTCACATGAAAACATTTGCACAAAAAAGTATTGGAAAAAAAGTTAGTTTATCGAAACATCAAACAAACGAATGCCTATTATAATTGAAATTTCACAAACTTAGTTCTTCTTATATATCTTTATATCTTAATTAAAGAATTCATTTTGTTTATTGATGCATTTTGTAAGAAAAGTCTCGATTTTTAATCAGCAACTTTCCTGATTTCTTTTATATCGTCTAATTTTATTATTTGCAATATTTTATTATATATTTATATATTACCTATCATATCAAAAGAACTTCTAATTGATCATGAATTAATTTAAAGTAATTGCACTACAAATATTTGTTTCTAAATTTATATAAAATTTTGAAGAGTTTTTCCATCATATCTCTAAATAATTCAGAACCAAACATAAAATACCGAACGAATATAAACTTTTCAGTGTTATCCAAAGTCTGTCATTATGCCCAACTTTTGGAATTTTCGCGCACTTATCCTGTGTGTTCGACAATTTTTATTTTTCAGTTTTGTGTTACAAATAAATAGTACACATTTAGTTCTGGTAATATACCATGGTAATAATTTTATATACAATCACTTATGAAAAAGCTGTATGAGTTTCAATCCTGTATCGTTGTCCTATTGTAATTAGTGATAATCAAGTTGTTCGGAGCTACCAGGCCGCAGTGTATGCGATTAAATGCTTACAGGAAGACAAATCTTGATTGAGGAACACAAAAATGAGATGGAGCTATCAATCTTAGACCTTCCAAAAATGATAGAAAACTCAATTCAATTGATTAATAATGACTTATCTTAAAATTGAATTTGTGTTTTTTTTAGATGATGGAACCAAACAACGACATTTAAACTTACTCAGCAGTGGGCTAAACATCCCATTCTAGTCTTAGGAGTTCTAGAAGTCATTGAAACATAATTACTTTTAAATAAACCTAGTTTAATTCACCTCAAAGCTTAAACAGTTCATCATTCAAATTTGAACACCTCAAGGTAGTTGTCGACCTAAAATGGGGGGTGGCGTACTCATCTATAAATCACAAGGTATTCCGATACTCCCTGAGGAAGTTGTGACTAACAGAGATAATAATGTCCGGTATTAGTTAATGTATTTAATAAGATAAAATGATATGAAAATTTGTGTAAGAATATATACTTTAAATATTGAAAAAACCCCTCTTGAAAATAAAAGTGATGAGCATAGATTGATTTTACTAAACTCAGTATGTTAGCATCTTTAAAAGTTCTTCAGTATGTAGGTCAATATTCTGTAATAAAAGAAACCTCTATCATGTGTTATATGATAAAGCTTCTAATGTATATGAGGAGCTTTATCAAATGCTTTAACCGAACTGTTGTTTGGCAACATATAAAAGTGACATGGGAGAAATTGGCATATGAAAATACTGAAACAGAGCAATCAATCAATGGGGAACATATATTTTCTTTGCGTAATATCCTATTGGTTAAGCAAGAAAAAAATCTACTTAGGCATTTATATATTTTTACAGTGGTGTATTGCTTTGAAATCTTCATTCCGATTCCCGCCATATATAAATATATAAAGGGAAAAAGAAAATTAAAGGTTAGGATGTTTTGTCAAAAAAAATCAGAATTATCTATCAAACATTATTCTAAAATTCATTAGATTAATACCTTTTTGATAAACTTAATTTCATCATAAAAATTTTCAGGCCCAACGCTTGCAGAGGAATCAACACAGAAGACAAGATCGGTTTCTGGATTATTAGCCCGGAGTCTATTCACGTGATGCCGAAGAATGAGACCCAGGCGTGATAGCTTATTGCGTCGAAGAGAGACCTCCTCAGGAATTAAGAGACAAAGGAAAATGATTCCAAGAAGAGTCCCCCCTGAATCACTGGGATATGCATGGCCACGAATGACGACGAGGATGACAGCTCTCAAGACATTAAGCCCCTCTGCAAATAAAAACAAACAAACACTTTGCAAACAATCTTACATCTGTTTTAAGCACTGTATAAGTAGAAAGAACAACAAAGCACAACTATTATAATTTACTTTGTTTTTCTTAGGTTTAGCTGTTGTCCAGTAAGTGTGTGTGTGTGCTTATAAATAACAAAAAAGCAGGCTGCGAATATCCCTATCCCCCTCCCTTTCGCCTTCCTTTCTTAATTTAACTGTCTAAGCCTCCCCCAGGATTCATTGAGCTTTGAATAAGTCTTAAAAAAGCTTCCTGCACTTAACAAAGTATTGTGTCTGGGAAGCACAATAGAGCTATGCTCTTAGGTATTTCATGCACATACGTTTAAAAGTTACAACAAATGTATTCATATATATGTAAACACATGTGACTTATATGTATATATATATACACCGCGGTTATTAAATTGTAATAAAAAAATATCAGGGTGTCTTACATAACGACCTCTAGGGGGACTGCAACAACGGAGTTGTTTTTTCAAGAACGATCTCAATTGCCAATTTGATTCTTCGTCGAAAAGTGTGTTTACGGTTTCTCTGAAGCAAGACAGGTCGGGTTCCTGGGGCCCAGCTCCAATGAAAAAACTTCATCATAGTACTTTTTGTGGATGTTTCATAACTTTCAATTATTGGAGTGTTTTTATTTAAAATTGTAATGTTAGATTAAGACGTACATTCAGGTTATTTTATATAATGCTAATAATATATATATATTTATATATATATAGTAGGAAAAATGTTATTAAGAATATTTATTCATGTTTATGTATTGAGTTGATGTTGCCAGCCTAAGGATTCATGCATTATAGTGTGTCATGATTTGATTTTTATAATTCATTTCTACGGGGAATATGAATTATTGCTTTAAAATATTTATAAAACTTAAATTTAGTAATAAGGTGAGCTGTGGGTTATGTTGCTCAACTCAACTTTATCATTTTTTAAATATATTATATTATTCATTCAAAAATATAATGAAATCTACATGACGGGTACCTTTTGAGAACCATTTTGTCTGATATATTTAAAACGTCGTTAAATCAAATTGTCTATATTATTATTATACTGACAAAGAACGGCCATACTGCGTTTTAAAAGTAGATTTAATTCTATTTACATGTATGGAAACACTTTTCCTTGGACATCTATAAGTATATATACCATCTCATTTGCATCAATAAATGGCTTCTTTGATTATATTGGCAAAAATGAAAATTGCACTTGTTCATAGGGGTTTATTTGCATCTCCCGTTTTATTTAAATGGAAGATAAAATACTTTTTTTAAAGCAAATGTCGTTGCATTTAAGAATACAAGTACAAAGTGAACACCAAACACTTATTCTAATATGCATGTTTCTTTTGCTTTTGGTCCCGGAGCAAATGAGAATACTCTACTATTGTCATCCACCAGAAAGAAATGCAAGTCCTAGCTTTTTTCAATAATCTGGTTGCCAAAATGATAACTAAGGATATAAAAATTGGAATTAGGAATCAAAGACTCTGCGCCTAGATCCCTTGTGCCGTAAGTATAGTTCAATAGGGATTTTTATATAATATTTTGAGGTCCTAAGAGCATATTTGCCTTCGAAGGTTTGAGACAAGTTTTTTAATTATTTACATGAATAACATTTATATTATTTTTCCAATGATATCACTATCAATTCATATACAAGTCCTAAATATGAAATCCACTGTTGTCATATTTTTTGAAATGACCCAATGCAGGTTTGATTTTTATTTGAAATATAAGATATGATTTGATGAATACAAAATCCAATAACTTCTATAATATAAGTGGGTTTTTAAATTGAATATATTGATTTACCTATAAGCTAACTGAATATGTGTAATATAAATTGTGTTGAGTAGAACATGCTTGAATAATATTACTAACTCATTTAATCATATCGAACAAAGCAGACAGACGTGCAGGGATCATGTGTCATGCATCTTTCTTTTAAAATATTTGTTTCTTGAAGAGACAAGAACATTTTTCTTAGAAGCTAGCTTTACTTTACTTTCATGAATCCTGCAAAATGCAAGAGAGAAGACACAAAGGCACAAATGTATTCTTAGTTTTTTAATTTATTTGTGAATTGAATATTGAATCTGTGTAGGCACGTCAACGTGCATACATTGAAGATGGGTGGATTTAGAGTACAGACCTATTTAGGCCTCTAAACAAATATATTAATATATTAATCATATTATAAATTACTATTTCCTTAAAAATTTTTCATGCTAAATATTATGAGCAGATGATTTACCTTTTTGATATGTATTAATACACTATTTATTTATTATTCATCACATGTATTACAATCTAAAAAACATAAACACGCACAAATAATAGTGGTTACAATAGGATATAAAATGTTGGGAGGAGGGAGTTCCGGTGCGATTAAACTCCGCACATGCTTAAGGACATTATAAAAAAAGCTATAGAGAACATTCATTAAAAACATTTCAAAAATTTTGGAACAATCTTCGGTAGGAGGGGTTTGGTGCTCTGAATTTATATAAAAAATTGTAATTCGTTGTAATATAATTGATTTGATTTTGATTGGGGCCTATGTAGATGTAGACTAATTCTACAGATTTTTAATTTAAATTAAAACTTGGGAAAATACTCTTTTCCATTGATCTAATATTTATCTACCAATGGACATTCAAAATAAAAAGTGTTCGACGTTTCCAATGAAGTCTTGCAAAAGAAGAAGAGCCTTGCTTCCATTGTTTTGCATACGCACTTCCTAATGAGAGTGTATGGTGTTATTTATACTTTATCCAGAACAGTAAACAATCAGACACCTTGAGAAGAAACAAGTCATCATTTTTCTGCCGATGAGGATATACCATCTATATATACTTCCTTAGTTCTATTGGATTTAGTATTGTTTGTTTTGTCGGCTACTGGCATTCTCATGGTTTTATTCTTTACTTTCGTTAAAGGTTAAAAAGCTATCTGTAGGTCCAATTTCTCTTCTTTAAGACTTATTCATTTTGGATTGTTTTGCTCCTAAAACCTCGCTTATTGTAAATTTGTAAAAAAAAATTGCCAAAAGGCAATCATGAACGAAGATAAATGGCTTGGATCATTATTTCATAGATCTTCATTAAAGCCTAAAAAAGAAAGAGAATCCACTTAGTGGGGGACAATAGTACAACTTTCCCTTATAATTCCCAACATGTATTTAAAACTCTTCCGTAATTTATTCCAAAACCCTCTTGTAGAGTGGCGCAGATCGGTTTCATTGAGTAATGTTAGCACTTGGATTTTGTTTGGGTCTGAGCTAACAAATCGTCAAACCAGTTCTCTTTCACAGGTCTGGGGGTTTGACCAAATAATTTTATGGAGAAATGTTCCTTTGTTTGAAGGAAACTGCATTGCTGATATAATCAAGTGCAATTCGGGCAAAAATATTTTTTCAGGAAACTGAGTTTTCCCGAAGTCCTCGAGGAGATGGCCATAAAAAGTAACATATTATCAATACACGATGTGATTCCTTTGGGTCCTTTTCGTGATGGCAGGTTTTTATTTCCTTTATCAAGAGCTGCTCTCGATTATCAGGTGCTCAGACCCTGGTATCTTAATATGACTTCTCCCATTCGTTCCAGTTCTGAAGAAAGTTTGAAACATCTGTCAAAAATACGTTGACCTCGTCAGACTTCCAGTTTGTTGGAAAACGAGAATTCTTAAACCTCTTATAGGGATTGCTGATGGGACAAAGTTTACGGCTCAGCTGCAGATATCTGCTGATCTCATTCGTTTTATATTTCCATGCAAAGATTGTGGGAAAATTTATAACACTACTTTGCATGCCTTTGTAGATTGTCATTCAGTAGCCATCCTAAAACTATGCATCCGTTTGAATGTCAAAGGCCTTCAGACCACCGATACAAACAATTTTTGCAAAGCCATCGTCCTCTTCGGTCTTGGCTGATCTCTTTCTGCAAAATCTAGAGCAATAAATAACACTCTCTGAATGCCAAAGCTCTTATAGCTAAGAGGTTAGCATCTCACTCTCCTATCAGTCCGTGGGAGGTAATGGCAATTATTCTAGCGGCTGCGGCAAGATACCTCAAGATTGGACCTCAAGATCCCCTCTGTCACCGATGGAAAGTGGAGTTGGGCTGCTGATGTAATTCACTACTTCACCTTGTGTTCCCTGCCTTATGGGAAAATTATTAAAAAACTTAAACCAATTTAAGGATTAAAATAGAAGGTTTTATTATTAAATTTTGTTTTGTTTTAGATTGCCAATTTTGTTTTATTTTAATTGTATTTTAGTTTTTGGTCTTGTATATATTTTAGTGTTCGTTTAATCTAAAATTTTAAAAGTTATACTTTTTTACAAAACAAATATTTATTTTATTTTATGTTACATCATTTTTTATGCATCTTCTTTTTGTGCTTGTATAGATTTTTATCGAAAAAAAAAATTCAAAATAAAATCTTAAGCCTCCATATATCTTGGGCGTGTTAATTCGCTTCCATATTATGATGTTTCTACTCTTCTCTGGAATTATAATTTTAAACATAGACCTTCAATTTGTTGCATAAATCGTTGGAAATTCGAGTTTGCTTAAGAATGTGGGGTGGTTGCTAGTAAAATCAGGGAATTTCATATATTTATTCTTGCTACAATATTTTTCTTTGGTAACACGGCATATGTTGATATAGTTTTTTCCAATTAATCTAAAGTTCTGTGCGACATACGATTCATGCACAGAAATAAATGTGCCAATAACTTTAATAAATTACTTATTTGTATATTTTAAAAGTTATAAGGAGTATTACAATTAGCTAAAATAATGGATTTCATAAAATTGATGTAAAGACCGGAGTTTTTTCCAGTGGTGCTAAAATGTAAAGGGTTTCTTTAAATGGAATTTATATTCTCTCTCACTCCCAGAGAAAAGCATAGTGATGTCGTCAGCAAGGGCTTTAGCTTAAAACTCTGTTGGTCCTAAATCTATACCCCTTATTTTTGTTGTTATAGACTTCCTCTAATAAGGGATTTAACGCAATAGTAAATAAAATTGGGGAAATGGGATCGCCTTGGCGGCAACCTTTACTTATATTAAATTCATTGCTTCATTTTTATATAATGTATAAATATCACAAAGGCCAACTGCTATTTTCCTTATTAATTTATCTCCAAAACCATGTACCTAAGGACATTTGATAATCCATTCATATGAAATGCTATCCAATGCCTTTTGAAAATCAATTCCTATCTCTGCCAAACATTTTTTTGGTTTTTTTGCTTCTGCAATCGAGTCTGTTATGCCTCTACACATATCTTCCATTGCTATGCCACTACCAAATCCTTTTTGTGATACATGAAGCTGTTCGGGGATCACTTTTTAAATCTATCAGCTAAAATTCCATTGTAGATTTTGTATACTGTATTTAGCATTGTTAATGGACGATAATTCACAATAAACTTAGGGTCCTTATCAATTTTGGCAAAGATAGTAAGTTTTCCTTTAGAAATGTACTTTTCTTAGTGTCCCTTTAGGTTTACTTCCAGATAACATAAGAGATAGTTTTTATTGCTGCATTTTTTGATAAAGCGATTTCTGAACAGGAAATATCTTCCTCAAGAAATTTACGATATGATTGAGTGATCTTTTTTACATTGATGTTATTCGTATATTCTATTTTTGTTAGAAAATCCACTGAATTATAGATTTTTTACCTTTCTGTTATTGTATTAATACATTTATTGACCCTTAGAAGGTCTTGTTGATGCACTCCTAGATTCAAGCACAATCTAAAAGCTGATTCGAGGCTTCAAATATATCAAGATTAATGAATTGAGACGTATGAGTTTACAGCTTCCTTTTCTTTTGATGTTGGAAAACTGAAATGTTGATCTATGGGGAAACTTCATCCATCATAGATTAAGATATAAAAAGAGAATTTAACAATAAAGAAAGTATTGTGATAGGATTTTTTCTATTTATATACTCTATCGATATATATAGGGAAATAAAATGAATGGGGTTTATATATTATGTGAAAATAAAATTAATTTTTAGAATCAATGAATACATAGTTGAACTACATTATCTAATATACCTTAGTTTAGTCTACTGAATCGAGTACTTTAAAATAATAGTCCTTATTTAAATTCACAAACATGCTATATTCTATAAAACCATATGGACAAAAAACATCCCTATGAGATCGTAATAAAAATCATAAAAAATAATATACTTATTATTAAATCATAAATACATTGAAAGGGTGCAAAAGTGTTTAAATCAGATTTTTATTTATCTTAGGTTTTAATAGAACATGAATGATTAAAAAAATATCAATAATTCTTACAATAACAGAACTAAATTATCATCAACTCCGTGAATAGCTTAAAACAAAGTGGGTCTTATTTATAAGATTCAATTTTCATCAAAATTGATTTAAAAAAATATATAATGGTAATATAATTTAACAATAGCTATCTCAATAATTTCAAAAAAAAATCAAGCAATTGTATTGAAAACAAATCATAAATTGATATCATAGTCTAAAATTGATACTTTTTTTTCCTCATCAACAAGGTCTTTATTAAAACAAATTATATATACAATAGAACAAAAAAGTACACTATATGTATATATAAAAGGAAAAATATAAAAGGAAAAATTGTGTTTCATAAAAACATAAATAAACATTATAGTTTAAAATTAATTTCCTTTTTAAGACCTAAAACTTCAAAATCATATTATTCATCTAAAAAAAGATAATCTTAAAAACAACTACAATCAATCCTACAGAAATAAACAAAAAACATATATCAGATAAGTCTAAATTGTCTTTGAAGTCTTGAATATCTTATATTTTTTACAATGAACTGGAGAGATTTGGCGTAGATAGGAGAGAGGCGTGGAACATATTTAATTACTGCAGCTGCTGGGGTCCATTCTTGGCTGTTGACATTGGGGATCCTCAAAGATAATGTCAAATATCTGGCAGCCGCTCCAATAAAGATAGCTTTCAGCTTATGTTCTTCAGTTAACGAGTTATCTGAAAGGTTTTGAGCTGTATAGGCCTTGCAGTTCCTCAATGCGGCGCTTATTGCACGTTCTTCCACTTGACATTTATTTTCATCCGTTGTAATGCCAAAGAGAATGTATCCTCTTAGGTATTCGGCTTTAAAATTAGTGATATATGTACAATTCATTTCTAAAAAATTATTTATAATAATCAAAGCTGGGCAGTCACTAAATGCATGGCTAATATATTTTTTTTGCCTGTATGGTTCGATAGAATTGCATCAGACAGGATATAAATAAGCATTATAGCGTTAAAACTATACTTTGGTAAGGAACAACCAAAAATAAAAGATAAATAAATAAAAATGATTCAGAAATTGTTTAGCAGAGATTAAATATTCATTGAGCACATGAGAATTCTGGGAAGAAAAGTAATACATTTCTTTCGTATATAAAATATTTTTAAGATTTATTTATTTATTTGCAAAATATAAAATATTACTATTATTATGTATTTGTCGTCTCTTTCATAATCATAAGTTTGATTATGAACTGAAAATGTAAACTTAGATCTTTTCTTATATATTATAGATCAATATTACTTTATTAGTCTCGAAGAACCTAAGAATACATAAAAGTATGTAAAAATATAAATCACTCCTTCATATGTATTAAATATATCACCGCTTTGTATTAATTTTTTATATATATATATATAGGATTGGTCTCATTATTCTACAGGAATTTAATTTCTTTGTTATAATTATACTATAATTTTGGCAATTGATATTAAAAGTATATTTGCGAATACGTATATTTTTCTTTGCTATAAAGGTTTTGATATACATGGAAAAAGTGAACTTTGAAATTTTAGCTAATTAATACCATTTGAAATGTTATTTTACGCCCTAGTTGTCTTGTAGTGATAAACAATATGATTGTTTATTTTAAGTCTATAAATCTAAGCTCTCAAAATTTGACGTCAACTTTGTACGCGCGTTTTTATTTACTTTTTTTTGCAATGGTTAACTATTTTTACGGATATACTCCAACATAAATGCAAAAGCAACAAAGCCAAAATTTATATATCACTAAATTCCGTTCATTTAATAATGCTTTTTAACATACAGTAAAAAAATCGCAAAAAAATCATACAGTATCAATGTTTTAAGCGCAATATAAAAAGTGAATTGTTAAGAAGAAGAAAAGATACAAATCAATGGATCAATTTTTTTTTGGGCAACATAAAATATTTTATCCAGTAACAAAATATAAAGGACTAATTTAGGATCCAAATAGGAATATTTTATGATGAAAAAAACGAAACCTAATTCTAAATGTATGTATGTAGTAAAATTATATCACCCTTGCAAATGTCCCCGTTTTTCTACTTGCATTAATGCAACACTTTAAATGCGTTTTTTAACAGTTAAAGAGTCACTTTAAGATCACGTCATGCTTAAGCGTATTTAAGCACAATTTGTTTTTTTGTCAAGTTAAGTCTAATAAAAATAAAATTTAAAGATACATTTCTCATCCATTCTTATTGCGTTCAATCACTTGTGGAACACCGAAGAAATGCCCATAACACTTTTCTTTTTTCGGATGATTGGTTTTCATTAAATTCTAGTATTTCGATGGTCATACTGTGAGTCACATTCAACAAATACCAATTCCAGTCACTCATACAAACCTTCCAGGTCTGTACTTGATTCAACTTACTATAATGATTGTTATATCTTAGCCATGATTGACAAGCGGATGGTCATTAGCAATTTATGCTCATCCATGTTATATTACACATGTTTTCCACAGATGATGTGTCTTGAAATATAAGACGTAGTCCAAATCCAAAATTATTCCTGCTTTGTGGGTATATTTCTGATCTTTACGAGGGATTAAATATAACGTGACATCAAACAATTATAATAGGTATAACTCAATTTTTGGTCGAGATATTCAATACATTACATAGGACGAAAAGTCAACCATGACTAGATTCCCATCTAGCATAACAAAGCATGAAAGATAAAAGTCGACAAAACACAGATGATGCTACTGGACCACATAGCTCTCAAAACATTATCACCCCAAGAGATCCTCGGTGTTACCGTATCGAGGTGTAATGGCTTAGGAGTGCACCCCGTCAGGATCGCTATTGACTTAAGGAGGAGAGTCGAAACCATTCGCTGTCTGGGAGTCTCAATGACCATGGGACCTGTCCCTTATAACGTCGCCAAATCCATTGTTATTGTCAATGCCCAGACTTGTGCCTGGGTAACTCCACAGAGCCTGGACTGGCCCGACAGTCACGTTACTCTGATGTTGGAGCACAAGTTGCTCTTAACGATTTGCCCATGTCCTCCTAGGCGTTCGGAGGTCAAATAGAATGAGAATGACTGACCTCCTCGACAGATCGGTAATCCCAAGAATTTGTGAGATTGGTGTTCAGTAGTCGGATGGCTGCTATGAAGGCGGTCAACCTTCCAAATTCCTCTCTCAGCGACCTATCATTAACTTTTAGAAGTTATGAAGCAATTGCCAAATCCATATATCCCAAATCATACAACGTGCCCCATGGCAAATATATGCTCGATTACACACACACTTGATGCAAATTATTCTTTCTTCACTGTATCCTTTGAATTTCATTGTCTATAAATATTTTTTTAAATTAGAAAGTCGGCAAAGTAAGATAAATGGATGTATTTGAGGATTATAGTTTCCAAGCAAATTCAATGGCATATCTATTTATGTATGTTATCATAAAAAAGAGAACTTATTGAAATTTGGCAAATAAAACAAAGATTACTTACGAAATAGGTAAATGGCCAAACACTACAATTATTTGATGTATAACTGAAAGATTAAAGGTTAATGCATTTGTAATAATTAATATTAAAACTACGTACAACCAAATAAAACCTGATTCAGGTTGTGAAATTGTTAGTTTCAAATATTTTATTTTGTTCCCGATATTAATTTACATCCCTAGTTATATGACAAGGACTTATTTATTTTAATTTTGCATCCATTTTTCATTTAATAGTATCTTATATATGAAAATGTTTTTCGATGAAAAGCATTACTGTTTGTAATAATTTTTTGTTACCTTGTTTTTATTTTATAAGTACATATTTTTATTAGGATTTAATATTAAGACTTGAATTTTCGTTGTTAGTTGTGAATTGGAGTTGTTGCGATTCATATACCAAAAATAATATAAATTCTAATAGCATAAAATGCACCAAATGCATTTTGCTCTTATACTCTTCTGTCCATAGAGATGATGATTTTAAATGCTAAATAACTGATTGAAACTTTATTTGACATATACATAAGCCAATGCAACGCAATATACAAAATTTTATTTTATGAATTCAAAGTATTTGTATAAGAAGTTAAAAATTAACATTTTAAATTAAAATGAATATTCCAAACATGAGTCATACAAGAATTATATTTAATGCATCCAAATTATAAAAATATACATAAATAAACTACAAAATATTAATAATCAAGAAAATATATCAAAAAGATGATGTCAAAAAAGTTTAATAAATAATTAATATCAACTTAAAAGAACAAGAGAACATGAAAATATATTTCATTATGGATATATTTTTTGGATTTTTTTGTATGAATTAAATCCTGTGACAAAAAAAAACTTATGTTTGACCGCAGTGAAATATTATTTGAACAATCAATTTCTATATTTTCTGACAAAAAGCAACTATATAACATGCTATTTTTCATCTGGAATACCCTGCATTACCAACCAATGTATTCAACTATATTAGAAATTAAATTGTATCCCAATCCTGACAGGAGAAGAAAAAAGAAGTATTGACAGTATTCTTGAGCTTCAAAAACTTGTATTGATGAAAAGTTATAAAGTAAATTATTTGATGGCTTTACATTTTAAATTATATATATATATATATACTTTACTTAGTTTGATAAAAAAACAAAGTTTATAATATAAATAAAGGGATTTTTATTAATTATAGATGATTTGCCCTCCTTTTTAGTCTATATTTTTGAGTGTGCAAAAATATCATACTCATAGATACCTATATACTTTTTATGCTTTTATATTTTATGAGTCATGTCGAAAAACATCAGTGAAATATCAATTTTAATTGTGGGATAAGCTAAGGTTTATTCTTGCTACGATCTTAGTTCTTCTAAATGCTTCATAGTTATCTGCACCAATATACTTTATACATATCCCAATTGAATACAAACATCTTTTACGCAGACCAATGTTGGATATTTTTTTAAGAGCCAAAAAAATTGTTACTTTGCTTCAATATCTACCCTCTCTAATGATAGTTAAATATTGGTAGATTTTTACCAAACCAGGAATAGGAAACTTTTGTGACTACTTTATCATGTGAAGTGAGTAAAAGGATATTTGCATGTTAATCTTTGAGAAAGTCTAAGGATATGTCATATATGACAAAAAGTTGTTGGTATTTTCAGGATGGACCCAGGGGGTGCGGAACTCACGTAAACAAAGAGGGATATTTCCAATAATAAAAATCGAAAAAATGTGACGTCATCACTTAGACGATTTGCCTCTATATCTAATACCTACTACACAATCTAATATGGTGGACTAATATCGATGAAGCCACACAACCTTGTATATAATTTAAATAAAAAATAAGATTTTATGACTCTGTGTAACTACATTCATATGATTTTCAGCTAAAAAATGAAATTGGTTTAATAATATGTTATTTGCATTAGATTCTCAATTTTCAGGCCGCAACTCAGCCAATTTATTAATATCTGAAAAGGTTTGATTATTTATATTTTTCACAGTACATAAAAGTAGTAGTCCTTTTTATCAAACAGACGGAAAGATAATGAGAGAAAAGAAAGAGAATATAGATATTTTTATGCCATAAATCATAACAAATCGATAATGTGACGTCATGTGTGACGTTTCAAGAAAAAAATTGTTCAAATTGACTACGATGATAATTTTTAATTCATTGTTTTACGAAACACATTTTTTTTTAATTTTATATAAGTGAAAAAGTTATGCAAATCAAAAAAAACAATAAATAAATAAAACCTGTTGATAAGGAGGCGGAAGTTTTTTTTGCCTAAGTACAAAAATTATTGGAGAGACGGGGACTACATTATGGAATTAATAGCTGACCCTTCTATGATTCCACAAATAGTTGTCTTTCAAGGGAACCTATTAAGCTGAGATTGGCAGGTGCTAGAATGCAGTGCCAGAATTGCTTCAACTTTGGCCACCTTAAGCACTACTGCACACATAAAAAAGTTCGCCTCTTTGATTGCTAAGTTTTTATCGGCCTATATCCTATTTGGTAATCCTCTGAGGGCAGCGACTGCATCTCCCAAGTCCAAGGCTCTGAGTTTTGCACTTGCTAGCGCTAAAGCTCACATCGCTGAGTGTTTAACCTCCAATACACTCATTCGTAATGAGTGTTTTTAAAAAAATATTTATTTCTGCGGCTGCAAGATATGGAGCCTTTGCCCTCAAGATTCCACATTCTAAGAAAGTGAAGTTAAAAAAACTTCGCCGCGGATATCGTCAAAGTTTTTCCACAGTGGTCCTGTCATTTTTACTCTCGTTTGAGACTCATTGTAAGAAGATATAAGAGGACTTCAAATGACATCATCGAGGGAGCCGTACAATAAAAGATGTGCTTATATACTATTTACAGTTTTTTTCTTCCTGTATTTCGTGTACTCACTTCCACTGTATATAATGTAGATTATGATGGTTTAATGATGTGATGGGTCTTGTCTCAGAGGGTTAATTTTAAACTACAATATTTATTTATGATTTTTTTATCACAACCCCTCTTGCTCTTTTTATTTATTATTGTATATATTATTTTATGTATGATTTTTAAATAAATGACCATTATTTAAAAAAATAGAAAAAACCAATATTCATGTCTTGTCACGATAGAATTTGAGTTTTGTTGTTAATATCAAAGTGATAATAAATGTATCTCAGAACTCCCTTCTATAGTGCTAACAAATTTGAGGTGAAATGATATTTTCTTTTTACAACTCATTATTTATTCAAATATACACAAAATATATCCATAAAAAATACATAATTAAACATTTTAGTGCAAATTGCACCCATAATATTCCAAATCACACTAATAATAAAGCAAACTAAAATTAATAGTTCGATCAATATCAAATAAATGCTTATAAAACTTAGTCAAATTCGGTTTAAAATATTTTTTTAGCTGTAAGACGTTTATATAGACCTTTTATAGTGATGAAGTTTTTAAGGGCACAAGCAAATCAATACATGCGCGCAATACATCATTGTAAATCCATCAACAGAACTTATATGACTTGTAGAACTATATGCATACCGTTAAAATTTGCAGTTGCACAGTAAAAAAATAGGCAAGGAATTCAATAAAGAAAATATATATTTTTGTATTAGTGTAAGCCCCGAACAATCTTCAAAAAATTCCAAAGGCTATCACCTCATCTACAAAAACTTGCTAAATCATCTTGACACGGAAAAGGCATTATGTGATTTCTGGAAGATATTAGAAGAGGGAATCTAAATCGTTATAATCAATATCATACATTGTTAAAAAAATTATAAAATAGCTTTTTTCTCTAAAGTTTTTTTTAACTTTATGATATTAATCCCGGAGTCTTTGTTAAACGATAACTTTTTTATTCCATATTTTTCTCAAATCAGCTGCCAATAATGGATTGAATAATGTTAAAGTATGCGATCAATCTCTTCCATAAGAATATAGAAAAGGTCTCCATCAATCATCTTCTTTATTCCTTTATAAGATGTTTGGAAAAGTCGTTATTTATTTATATTTTTAAAATTAATATCAAATATCATGAAAGATTAGTTTGGTAATACACCTTTATTATAACAATTTTTCTTTATATTTGTGGCTTATAAAACATTGAAAAAATCTTGATCATTTCTATATATATATATACTGTAGAATATTTAATCAACAAAAATTGACTTGCATTTTTTTTTCCTTGGTAATTAATCATATAAGAGATACTGTATGCGTAATTTCTCAATCAATAACTTTTTCTTAGAAGTGCTTTGATACAAGGAAAGTTTCCATTTATACTTTCTTACGAGAGGATTCATGCAAACAAACACTTTTAATAATTTTTGGATCCTTCTAAAAAAAAACAAAGAAAAAACATTCTATGTTAAATTAGCCATTTTTGTCATCTCTCTTTATCTTACTTTTGTTAAAAGAAACAGTTTGCCGCTTCATTAAATAAAAACAAATTTTGATAATATTTCTCTAACAATACAACAATATTAATTTAATTAGTGGAGTGACCATAACATTACACAATTAATTTGTGAAGAGACCAAATAATAATACAAGTGACCTGGTAACAATATCATTAAATCCTTCAGGCTAATTTCCGTTTTAAAAATAAATAAAAACATGACGTCTATCTTGACTACGATGTCGTCGAAGTGGCTATCAACAAGCTCGCTATCCCTGCGTATAATTTATCCCACATCAGTGTGGAAATGGACCAAGGTTGGGCCATCATAGGAACCAAGAATCTGGTAAATATAATTCATAACTTCTCCAGCCTCTCACTCCTAATCACCTATGAACAAATTACTACCGGTCTCAAGTTCGAAATAGATGTTCTTGGATTAAAACATTTGATAGAGAAACTTACTTCCCGAACATTTAAAATTCAAGCCCTCCAGTATATCTCCAAAGCCACCGAGGAAGAACTTCTCTCCCACATAATACCTTTTGTGGAAAAGGTATCTATAATTGGACATATATGGTACGAAAAACATGAGAAAAGTCTTATGGGTCACCCTGCAATGAAGGACAAAACAAAAAGCATCAGATCCGGCTCACTTCTACTTGAAGCTGTGGGAGACTCTGACTTAGTGCCTCAATTATTACCCATAAAGGGATCAATAATTAAACTTAATTTCAATCGGGTGCGTAAACAATGTAGCAATTGCTTTAGGACCGGCCACTCCATTTCAAAATGTGATAAAGCCAAAGTCTCTATTAAGGAGTACAAAGATTATTTAAAAGAAAAAATTAAAAATATAGCCATTTCTCAAATCCACTAATGAAACTTCTCCCACATTGGGGTGTGTGCCCCCACCAGTTACAATCCCACAAGAAATATCTATTACCAACGAAGCCTCCGCCACAATACCGAGCAATCTTCCTCCCCAAAGGAAATACAAAAGACCGAGACTCAACAACTCGGAAGAAGATCCAACTAAAATCCCTGAATCCACCAGCCCAAAAGAAGCTCCGGACGACAAACCAGCCTTGGTACCGAGAGAGGACTCCCTATAATTGACTAATAAGGTCCAGAATTCTGATGACAGCAAACTTCCCGAAAAAGAAAAGGCAATAGGGGCTGAAGCTCTTATGGCTAATCAATCAAAAAAGGATGTGACCTTGGTTCAGACCGAGGATGATGAACACTACAATAGGTCGTCTCCATCTCTCCCAATAATCAATGTAGTCCCTAGTGACCACCCTCTGTCCCCGGGTGAAGATTATGGTACTCAGCACTCGGTCTTTGACACCTTGATGGCCAGTCGTGGCAGTTCCCCTTCAAGTGTCCGAAGAGGAAGACCGTCTAAAAATAAAAATAAACTAATAAAAGAAGAGATTCAACTTCCAAAAAATATGATAAAAACTTAAAAATACGCACCCTAAACCGCCAAACTCATTACTCATGTCTTCATTTGTAATATACAACATAAACTCAATCGCCGCAAAGATAAGGACAAGAAAAGTTTTCAATTATATTAGCACCGTCTCCCCTCTTGAGCTGGCTTGTCCCTTCCCAGATGTTGTTGCCCTAATGGACACAAGACTGGATGACATCTCCTACGCAGAGAAGATTGCTCCCAATTATTATGAAATCTTCATCGCAAAAGCGGTAAAATTGACGTCCCACCCTTCCAGGGGAGTTATTGTTCTGGTAAAAAAAAACCTTAAACCGACCTTAGTTGCGTCCGATCCAGAAGGAAACTACGTTATTTTAGAGCTGGGTTTTTTGAAAAAGTATTATAAAAACATCCTCCCTCTAAAAATAACGAAATCATCATTGCTGGGGACCTAAACATAACCAGAGATCCAACCAGGGATGCATGCGGTTACAAAGGATTCAATAATATAGCGAATGCGAGGGATCTGGAGAGCGTTATTGTTCGAGTGAATCTAAGTGACTTGGGAATAACGGCCGATGGCAAGCCACCTAAAATGACCTTTCACAGGAGAAATAAGGCCAAGAAAAATATAGCAGGAAGGCTGGACTATGTACTCTCCTCCCAAGGTATTTCAAAGTCTGTTAAAGAGTTCAAGACACTACCTTGTTCTATCTCTGACCATCATCCTATTTTTATTACATTCTTTCGTCCCACAAGACCGCACAAATCCCATTGGAAACTTAACGTTTCCCTGCTTGAATCAGGTGAATGCCGGACAGAAATATCAAATATGATCACAGCCCTTAAAGCCAATATGAACGAGGAAAATATAACACCATGTGATACACTTAACAAAATTGAGTCATGCGCGAAGAAGATATTCATAAACAAAGAGAAAGAGAGGAAAAACTACAACGATTGGAAAAAATGAACTGCAATTGTGCGGAGAAAAGCACGGAACTCGACAAACTCCTCGAATACGAGAACAGGGGGCCAATTATAAGACTGCGAAGAAATATAATTAATTTTAATATTACGGGGAAAACCTCTTTTAAACACCTCGAAAAATCTGCTACAAGGACTCGAATGACCCAACTCAAAATGGCTTCAGGGGATCTATCTACTGATCCCACAGCTGTGTCTGAGGAGGAATCCAAATATTTCTCTAGACTCTAAAGCTGTGCTGATTGCTCAGTAACAAAGTTATGTAAATTTTGCCATGAATGGAGATAGTCAAGGACATTAAAAGATGGAAACCCTTCTTAATCTACCAAAAAAGGCACAAAGAAGCCAATAGACGATAGAACAAAATTTATATTACATGATCTGCATTCCGGGATGAAATCATAAGATATATAAATAGTTACAATAAAAAATTTAAAACACCCGGGTCGTCGGGTCTCCTTCATGAATTCTATCAGACATTTGCAGTCCCTCTTGCTCCAATTTTAGAATGAGTTTTCCGAGACATTTCAGAAGAGGCTTCGTTCCAGAATTAATGAGCTTGGGTATAATAACCTTGGTCCTAAAAAAAAGGGGGGAAAAGGAGATGATATTATAGACTACCGCCCAATTTCTCTGCTAAATGCATCCTACAAGATACTCACGGGAATATTAAATAAAAGGTTGCTCAGGGTTCTTCCCCAACTGATTTCGCCGTTTCAGAAGGGATTATGCCAGGACGCTTTATCGAGGACTGTGCAAGATCTATCCAAGATGCAATAAGTGATTATGAAGACATGGGAGATAATTATGCCGCGGTAATGGTAGATTTCGAAAAAGGCTTCAATAACCTGTCGCACAAGTTCATTTTGGAACAACTATATGGATATGGCTTCTCGGATGGCTTTGTGATCATGGTGTCAGTAATATTACGGACCTCATCCTCAGAGTTGGGCCTTCCTGGTAGACAAAGAGCTATTTATATTTGCAAAGGTGCAAGACAGGGTAATTCGCTGTCACCTTCTCTCTTGATTCTCGCGGTGAACGGGCTGCTGGAAAAATTCTCTGAAGATAAATCTGTAAGAGGATTGAATATAGGAGATAAAAAATTCAAAAGCATCATGTACGCAGATGATCTTACCCTTACTATTGGGCAATTAGAATAAAAAATAAGTTTTTTAAAACTACAGGACATCATTACCCAGAGAGGATTTACATGGGCCCACTGGAACTTCTAAGTTCTTTAAAGTCTTGCGGAAGTAACTAGAAGAGAATGGCCAAATCCTGGGGCTCTAGCTTACACAGGGTACTTCCTCTGCTTGAAGCAAATGAGCCTCTGAACTTTAATGGGGCTTTCAGAAGTTCCTTGGAGTTCTTCACATCCGTTGGGGAATTCTTTCAAAGAAAAATACAGATAAAAAATTATATACTAAGTTTACGATTACAAAAACTTCGTTCGCTAACCTCTGCGGGAAATATATCTCTTGGGCCACCTATCCCCTTCTACATAGCTCTTACGGCATTGGACAATCATTCTATTCGAAGGTCTATTGCATGCTCTGGACGTCCCTTCCCTGGCATCGAGAGACGATTGAAGTTACTGCATAATGAGGCAGATTTCCCCCCGCTGTGTCCGGAAATTGTTATGAAAAATCCCTTCACGGACTCCCATCAAAAATGGTTCCGATACCGCTTATGTCTTCTCTATTTATGAGCAAGTCCCATGTGGATCCAAGAAGCGGAGATGCCATTAGTGTGGGGAAGTCGAGGAGACATCTTTCCACTTCTTCTATCACTGCCTTAAAGTCATTAAAGCTGTGGAAGAGATAATGGGGGTTGCCATGATATTTTCATCAAAGTGTGTGGATCTGATAATATTATGTATTTAATTAAATTATTACTTTAATTATTAAAAGCCTTATTTGATAAAAGTTCATTTATGAATAACATTTATGCAGGTTTCAAGGCAGTACACAATATTCTTAATATTAAAATAATTTCTTTGCTCTTTTCATACAAAAGCTTATAGAATTATTTAACGAGTTTTGTCAATGATAGAAATGAATCTTAAATTTTATATCATTGCTGCGACTACCGAATGTGAATCGGTATTCGATACTACCGACGGTAGATTTCAAATATCTAACCGATTCTACGATATTCGATAGAAACTACCGAATACCGCACCGATTGACAATCGGTACGGTATATTTGAAAGTATGACTTTTGTAGCATTTCCATTGATACATAAAGATATAGGGAGCTTATTCCCTTCAATATCAGAGAAACATCGTTCATCTGTCGCTTTGTGAAGAACTTGAACTTCGAAAATCAATAAACAACTATAACTTATAGTATTATAGAGCATACATAAATAGACATTCAATATAAGCTTATGCTATGCATTGAAAACTAGAGTACCTGAAAGTGCATATAATATCGGGCAATAAAAGACAGTACATAAAAAATCTATAACCTCCCATTTCCTAAAAAATCCAAGTACATATATAATTTATATAAGATTAGTATGTATTGAATTTCAAATAATCTCTAATCAAATTATAATAAATGATGTATTTAATTGTCCTTTGTTGTAAACTGTCCGATATGAAATGCATATGAAGAAGTAAAAGCAGATAAATAAATAAATTTATCTCTCTTTCTAATCTACCGTACCGAATATCGATCGATACTGTAGATATATAATAAAATCTACCGAATACCGATACCGAACCGGCGTTAGATTTTTCTACCGAATCCCAGGTCATATATATATATATGTATAGGATTATGTATAGCTGCAGTGACAGACGTTTGTTCATTTTTGTTATTTAAAAAAAATAACGGTGTTACAGTTATTTTAATACGATTCAGTGGTTGTCTCCGAGTAGATATTTTGACGAATATCTTCGTATGATACCTAGTGGAGTCTCAAGTGGCACAGGAGAATCATATTTTTGGTTTTACTGAAGGCCTGGTCTCCTCTCAGATCCATGAGTTGTGACGTTATATTACATACGTAATTGTCCCCAAGCTACAAAATACGAGATCCGAGTGTTGTGACAAGCTACAAAGTTTGAGGTAAGCTTTTGTAATAACTGATAAACAATAACATGGCAGCGCTACCTCCTGATAAACCGCCTGACCGGACACTGCCTTCTGAAAGATGTCTGACTAAGGTCATCTCAGGAGAAGAAGAGAAAGAAAAATGCGAGGGAAAGAGTACGCGCTTGAGGTGTGTGAAAGGTGCATTAAGGAGGAGAATGAAGAAGAGTGCGTTCTAGGAGAGACTGTTGGACTACTCGGCTTAAAAATAAAAAAAGTTGTGCAATAAGCCTGGTGAAACAAATAAAATATCCAGGGAGTGTATGCACTATGAGAGAGAAAAAAGAATTTTCCTACTCTTTAAAAGATGATTATTCTGGTGCCAAGTCCTTTTGCCTGATAACACTAACAAACGTGGCCATAAAAATTCTCGAGCGTATGGTGCTTTGGAAAATTCAGGAAAACTCCAACATAGTTTTGCCAGACCAGTTTTCATTTACCAAGGGCAAATCTACAGACACAGCAATTAGTAGATTAGTGGACTGCTGTGCAAGCAGTTTCCACAGAAAGGATGAGGTTTTGGTAACCTTTCTTGATATACAGGGTGCCTTTGACAGAATTAATTTCAATCACATAATCGATGCCATGAACAAGTATGGGTTATATAAAATTACAACTCGTTGGTATAATAATCTTCTGAGGTGTAGAATAGTTATCACCCAGCTTGGTGGAGAGTGTGCGTCAACGATTCCGACAAGAGGCTGCCCACAGGGAGGAATTTTATCTGCACAGCCTGAAATCTCGCTTTTCAAGAGGCTTTAGAATGCTTAAGAAAGCCAATATATAAAATTGCATATGCTGATGACCTAACTTTATGTATTAAAGGAGCTGATCGTCAAACGTTAGTGCAACTTATGCAAGAAGCCCTTGATAAGCTATCTCTTTGGGCATCAAGTAGAGACACGATTTTTAGTGCTAGTAAATCTAAGTGCTAAATGCTCTTCTCTAAAGAAGAAAAGGATCAGTGTTTGTCCTTAATATAAATGGGACTGTGATTGAGAGAGTCAACTCATTCAAGTATCTCGGGATTGTCATAGACTCCAAACTTAAGTGGAAGGAGCATTTGAAACACATAACTGCAAAAGCAAAAAGAAGTCTCTTCTCATTAAAAACGTTCATCGGTCAAGACCGGGGATTCAGTCCACTCAGTTCTAAGTGGATCTATGAGACCTATGTCAGATCGTTTGTGAGTTACAGAGCCATTGTTTTTTCACCAAGGTTACACTCTTGTGAATTTCTGCGAAATGAACTTCAAAAAGTGCAGAGACTGGGTCTATTGAGCATAACGGGAGCCATGAAGTCAACCCAGACTGCTACAATGGAAGTTATGTGTGGGTTCATCCCGCTACACCTATATTTAATTGAACATGCCTGTTTATCAAGAATACGTACAAAAATGGGCCACCCTCTAAAGTGGGTCATTCATACAAACAGTAGACATCTACATTTTCTGGGTGGCTACATAGCCAAATATAGTATCCCTACCCCTGGACCTATCACTGAGTTTTGGTCCAACAGGCTTGAATATAAAATAGTCAATAATTGGGATATAACTCACTATGATCTCGTTGGATATACAGACATTTTCTGTTATTACAACTTATTCAATAATAAAGATCTTAGCTCCTAAGTAAACTTCACTGGCTGATACCGGATTAAGTTCCGGTGGGGTGGGGTTTACCTAGGAGTTGAACAAACAAAACAAGAACCGTGGTGCTCTATTTTAAAACATTTTTTAAAACAAAAAGGAGTCGAACCAGAGGCAAGCTACAAAAGGGTGCTGGAAAATATTTCTTTGTTCTCGGAGACCATGAAACGGATGAGTGTTGGGAGTAAGAAAGTCGTGATTAAACTGGAGCTCTCACAGTGCTGATATTTACCCATGAAAGAACGATTTAACTTTACTGAAGTGTAAACAGTTTCTTGCGACATCGCTGCAGAACTCCTCTATCAATAAAATGGCTGGATTGTCCCTGAAAAAAGTCTTGGAATTTTCCGAGGCCTTCAGAGGTCACTTGTTCCTTTCAGGATGAAAGCCTGCACGGCACCCACATCATTTATCAGAGGAACGTTCAATAGCGATAATATGACTCCTTTTGTGCATATTTCCAGAGAAGACTGATTACCAACAAGGATGCAGCGGGAAGTATCCGCGTGATAAAAAACCGTCCGCTCTCCTCTTCCGAAAAGTGGTTAAAATATCGTTTGCTGTCTGGAACACTGGAGGTACGATCAAAGTTCTTCAACGATCAAAGAAGCATGTGTATCTTCTGCAAAAAAGAAAAGGAACGGACCATATCTTCTGAGACTGTTCCAGACTGAAGGAACCGTATTCATCAATTCGTAGTATATTGATCAATAGCTTCGGAGCCGTGACAGACAAAGAAGACTTTTTAGTCTACTTCGCGGGAAAGGAGGAACTCAAAGTCAATGCAACGATAGCAAAGACACAGCAAGTTATATACGCAAAAAGATCTGCAAATGATACAAAGTTCCGGGGTATATCTCCATGATCAAAATGTACATCAAGGAAATTAATTATACTGATTAATTGTTTTAACTATTGCAAGTTTTTATGGGATGTCAATTGACATTTAATCTATGTAACAATATTCTTAATGTACTTCTATACATTATATGCCCACCCACATATTTTTAGTTTAATATTTTTTATTAATCCCAATTGTCCTTTATTGTTGAATTTTACTATTTACAAATGTATTGACTAAAGTTTGCCTTCGTGCCAAGAAAAAAAAATGAAATACTGTTTAACCCATTAAAGCCGAAGATTATTTTGTAGCATAAATCAATAATTTTTGTGAAAATAAACTGATTTTATTGCTTCTTGACATATCCGATAAAATTTTGGAGAAAAAATACTGAAACCCCGACGTTTTTGACCGGCAGGATTTCCTGCCACTCGGCTATAAAAACATGTTTTTGTACTTTTCAAATGTAACTTTAAAAATAATTTTCAACATATATACAAGATAACTGTAAATTATTTCTTTATCCTAACATACATACACATATAAATATGTATTTCTATATTTTCTATTCTAAATTAATTTACTTATTTTGTATGGAAAGGTTCAATACATTCGGAATGTAAAGGTACATCAATCATTTTAGTGATATATTCTGGAGGAAAACTGGCGACGTTATGAATTCGATCTACTTCCTTTTGACCTCCTCTTATGTTGTCCTCCATTGTAGCGAACAGTCATTGCAGCAGGCCCGCTGGGATATATTAGAATCTATTTTTCTTAAAAAATTCCAAACTTTTTTAAAATACCAATTGCTATAGTTATCTGATTTTCTCAAAATTTTCTCTTTTTGATATATTTTCCTTTGACAAACGGTTTGGTCATTTACACTTGATGCAAAAATTGGCCATCACAATTATTTGGTACGAATTCTCACTATATTATAGGATTCATTCTGGTCAAAAAGGTCAACACCGCCTACGAGCATATTGTAAATACTAATATAATTGGGCATTTCGACATTTATGTGTTTTCCTTTGACCTTATTCCACCTGATAGCTTTTAGAAATGGATTTTAAATTTTTATTTGAGGCTTCTGTAACAAGCTTGTAATTTTTCCGATACACAAGTTAAATATTAAAAAAAATCCATGTAGCCTCGTTCTTTTTTCATCTTGGTCATTCTTAGCATCAATGGGACCTGTCTTCTCTAAGAGTGCCTGTAGCACCGATTCCTAATTTCGTTAATTTTTAAGAAGGTGAATATTTTTATAAAAGTTATCAAAAATCACGTAATGTTGAGGCTGTAATTTCAACTGTTGGACAATTTCCTTCGCAACATTAGGACCAAGGCCAAGATTTCTTTCAATATTTTTGTATGAATGCCGTGGTATGACTCCGGGTGTAATTGAGATCTGTCCGATGAGCACAAAGCTCTCGCTTTAAGTCCGAAACGTATTGGCTTACAATAAATGATCCATTTATCACTATACTTTCCATAATAAGGTATCACAATTTCATTAATGTTGCTGTGTTCTAGGCCTTATTTTTGCTTATAAACCTTGTTTAAATATTCAAATAACCGACGGACCTTATAAAATAGATTGTTACTTACTTTCATGTTGTCTGCAAAATGTGTATAATTTGATCAAAAGTGTCGGTCTTAATCGATTGAGCGATCAGATTATTTATACAATTTTCTTATGTTTCCCAGTGCATTCGTCTGTTAGCATCGGGCTGTTCTATTGGAGGTACACTTCCTAACATATTGCAGTTTTCTGTATGAATATTTTTTGTAATTTTTTCAAATTGAAGATGGAAAATTTCCTCATGAGTTCGCTTTAAGACAATTGAAAAAGCGAGAATACATACTTTATTCGATTATGTTAATAATTTTATAAGGAACTGATCAAAAACAATAAGTTATGTCATAAAAGTTTATTTCATGTATTTATAGACGAGTGGCAGGATATCCTGCCACTAAAGTTTGTTGCCCCACAAGTAAAAGAAAATAATAAAAAGTGAACAAAATATTAATGTCATGTAATTTTTATACAATTCAAGAATCCGATTAGCTATATTATTGGACCATTTTGCTCTGAACTAAACTAATACATGGCCATATTTATGAGACATAGCAATTCAAACAATTCTTACTATACTAGCTTGTGTTCCAAACTGTATTGACGAAACAATATTGTATATATGGCAATGAACATTATTACTTATTTAACTTAAAATGTATAAAGAACAAGTTAAAACTTAAACAAAAGAAAAATATTAGATGGAACTTTTTCTACATCATTTTAAAGTGAATGGCAGGAAAACCTGCCACTCGGCTTTATTGGGTTAAACTGAAAAAATATTTAGTTAAATAAGGTGCACTTTATATTGTATTTTATAAATTCGTTCGTGAATATGCATATATATAATATTAATAGTCTTTGTATATTGTTTTTGTAAACTTATTTGCTTTGCAATAAATAAAGCTTTTGCAGACTTAAGATGAATTTAAATATCCATTTATCCTTTGTAAACATAGTAAATATTCTTCATTCAATGTATTTGCTTTGAAAAGTTAAAAGAAGAGGGTAGATAGAATTGACTTGATATTCTTAATGCTTTTTGTGCATGTGCGACACTCTCAATACACAATGCATCCTCATTGATGTTTTTCGTTTCATCTATATTTGAAAACGAGATATAGTTTTGTTTGTAATGCATTTCCATTTACATATTTCAAACTGTTGCAAGTCCTACATGTATTAGTTCTTGGAATAAAAAAGTTGATTATTTTAAACAAATATCAAAATAAATATTCAGTTTCAAACCAAAGGATAAAAGCCCAAGGCTTTTCATTATATATATTTGCTTGTACAAATGTATTTTTTCAAGAACTATGAAAGATAAATGTTCCGTTTCATATTTTTTCCTTAGATTTTTTATACATAGGCACATATGAAAAATAATGATGTTGAATAATATTTTGGCAGGAAAATCATGCAAATATATATATAAATATATTTTCCTTATGTAGTTTATATTTTTATCATTTTTAGGGGAATATTTATATAGAGATACCACAATTAAAGGAAGATCCATATCCTTATATATATTTTCTTAACACCATTTAAAGGAATAGTATGCCATATTTGTCACATGATATATGTTAGTTTTACAAAAATAAGGTTATATGAATACATACAAACATATCACCATCAACTTTTTAAGACTGCTTGAAAGTGTCTTACGATTAAATGTATGTTAGGATAGAGAAAAGGTGTTTTATTTTTCTTCTTGTTGGGTTGACAAGTCATTATATATTCTTCACTCGCGGCTGCACTGAGTAGTGAAGTTATTCTTAAGTACTTGTCAAGGGCCTAACTTCATGGCATTTAAGAATCCCTTGAATGAACGTCTTCTGTTCCACCTATTAATATTAATTGAATAAAGGATATCCTTATACTCAATGAAAAAAGAAAATGTTTATTTTTTGGCCCATTTAAACATAACAATACTATCGGATGTTGAAAAATAATTAAAACAGTCTTATCAAATGGCAAAAAAATTATGTTTATTGCCTAGTCTATATATGTTGTTTGAAACGAAGGTTTCATCCATGGGATCACATCTGTTTTCCTCATGATCTTATATAGCTATCCAAATTTACTGTGTGGTTGAAGAAGATGAAGAAGTACGATTCTTTAGTATTATTTTATGTTTTTTCGCTTTTAGCATTATTTTTTATGTATTTTGATGTTTGAGAGCTTAGAGTGGAAAACACAAGCATCTTTACTTATAAATGTCTAAAACAGAACATATCCCCCTACGTTATTATCACTATACATATATTGCATATAGTTTTGAGATAAAGACCTCCATAATAAAGAAAAAATGGGAGTTCTTTAAGTTGCAGGTGTGATATACGCTGTTCTCAACGAATTTCTACGGATATAGCTTAATGGTCTTGTATCTGCTGCTCGAAGCAAGGTATTTGATAGTGTTTGCTTAATTTCGATAACGGTGTCATACAGAGATATCCATTGATGATGAAAGCAAAAACTGACCGGTTCATATTATGAAAATCACTTTTATCATAATATTTTAGAAAACATAGATTATAACTTGAGGATTGATGTGCCTATGATTATACTTCATACTACGAAGCCATTACATTTTGTACGGAATAAAAGTTTTATCGTTTTTTATGTGTTAAATGTAAAAAAAAATAAAAAAATGGACAGTAATTTTTTTCGTTACATGTCATCATTAAACTAGAGGCATGTATACACTCAGAGAGTGTGTACCTCCGCCGATCCCCACTACATTCCCATTCAAACATTCTCCCTTTCACACGCCCGATTTCTATCTCTAATCATTGTTTCTCTCTGTTAGCTCATTTTGCATATTAAAAAAGGATCAGAGATGGGAAGACGGAAGAAGTTTAAGCTACGTCACTGGCTTAACATAGTCCTGAGCTGATATATGAACAATAATACGTCAATGAATATTTTTTTAGCGTGTGTCTTCCTACTCCTGAATAGAGGACCCCATTTCATTTAGTATTTGCTCATTTTGCATATTAAAAAAACACTTAGAGATGCCAAAATTTAATCACTTGTTCTTTTGGCATTCCAAACAACTCCACAAGGTTTCATTCGAATCCGTTCAGTACTTTTTGGTTATCTTGCTGACAAACAATAAATAAACCAACAACAAACTAACAAACCACAAAACGCCAGTGAAAAACAATACCTCCTTCGGCGGAGGTAACAATGTACAACGTCCTTTTCTTTTCATCTTTTTAGTGAATTTTCATACCTAAAACTAAAGTCACTGAACCAAATAATTTTACTCACACTATTCAGTAGTTTTTTGGGGGGTGTCCGTGTCTTGTATATGATGAATAAAGTCATTTAAACATTCCTACATATAATTGAAGACTACAATTTGTTAAGCTCCCTAAAAATATGAAAATAAAAATTTGACAATGAAAATACCTGCAATATGACATAAACATGTCAAGCGAGAGAACAATATAAAAAAATATAGATGATGGCTTGGCTATTTTTCTTACGAGTTTACAAACATAGCCCCGAAAATCCCTTCTCGTAGTCTTTATTGTCGTCATACAGAAAAGGAAATTTAATCGAATGATTTAATATATTAGCTGGCATTGCTTGTGAGTAAATTCCTAGATAAGCCTCATTCACGCCGGATCTCAATCAGTTAGTATACTGTCTAGGAGCTAAACTTTATTACAAAATAAATCAAAAAAAATTAATGTACAATTAATGTGACCCCTATTGATCACCACCTGACACCGGCTCAAGATAATAGTGCTCAGCACTCAGCCTTGACGCCTTGATGGCGTTGTTCGTAGCAGTTCCCCTTCCAGCGTTCGAAGAGGAAGACCGTCTAAAACTAAAAATAAAATGACCATAAGATATGTCACTTACACAAATAGTGGGAGAATAATAACAATAATACGTACCCCAAACCGTCAAACACAATACTCATGTCCTCTCTTGTTTCATATAATGTAAATTCGATTGCCTCAAAAATAAGGTCCAAAAAGTTTTTGACTATATAAAAGCAATCTCCCCTATTGAACTGGCTTGCCCTTTCCAGATGTGGTTACCTTAGTTGATACAAGACTTGAGGACATTTTCCTATGCAGAGAAGCTTGTTCCTCATTCGCATGAAATTTTCATAGCAAAAGCTATAAAACGGACCTCCCATCCTTCCAGAGGAGTTATTGTTTTGGTCAAAAATCCCTAAATCCAACTTTAGTTGCGCCGACCCGGAAGGAAACTACGTGATTTTAGAGCTACTCTCCAGGAAAAAACTACAACATTATTCGCGTTGTACGGAGTAAATTTTGAGTCTAACAATTGGTTTTCCATATTATAGAAAAATATCCTCCTCAAGCAAGAACGAAATCATCATAGCGGGGGACCTAAACATAACTCGAAATTCATTCAGGGATGCATGCGGCTACAAAGGCTCCAATAATCTAGCGAATGCCAGGGATTTAGAGAGCATTATGGCTCGAATGAATCTGGTTGATTAGGAATACGGCGGTGCGGCAAGTCACCCAAAATGACCTTCCACAGGAAAACAAGCCAAGAAAAATATTGCAAGTAGACTTGACTAGTCCTATCCATCATGGCATTTCAAATTTTGTAAAAGAGTTCAAGACATACCTTGCTATATCTCCGACCATCCTCCCATCTTTATAACTTTCTTTCGCCCAACAGAACCACAAAAATCCCCTTGGAAACTAAACATGTCCCTTCTTGATTAGAGAATGCCGGGAAAGAAATACTAAATATGATTGAATCATTAAAAACAATATGAACAAAGAAGATATGACATCATGGGATGCGCTAAAAAAAATTGAATCATGCTCGAAGAAAATATTATAAGGAAAAGGGAAAAAGAGCGGGCGAATGAAAAGAGAAGAAAAGACAAAAATTAGAAAAAATGAGATAATTGTGCGGGAGAGCAGCATGGAACGCGATAAACTGGTCGAGTATGGAATAGAGGGACTATGATCAGACTGCGCAGAAATATATCAACCTTAATATTTTTAGGAAAAAAACTATTTAAAACACTTTGAGAAATCTGTGGCAAGAACAGGCGATGACTCAGCTCAAATGGTCACAGGTGAAATCTCTACTGATCCAATAGCCATGTCAGGGAAAGCCTACAATTATTTCTCTAACCTCATAGTTGTGCGGAATGCTCATAGCAAAGTTGTGTGAATTTGCCATGAATGGAGATTAGTCAAGGACATTTAAAAAGGGAAACCCCTTCTTAATCTACCTAAGAAGGAAAACAAAGAAGCCAGTAGAACGGTAGAGTAAGGGATATTATATATGACCTCCATTCCCCGATATCTCGGGAGGAAATTATAAATATTATAAATAGTGATATTAAAAAAGTATAAAGCACCGGGCCGTAAGGATCCCTCATGAATTCTACAAGACATTTGCAGTCCACTTGCTCCAATCTTAGAGAGTTTTTCCGTGATATCTTCAGGAGAGGCTTCGTCCCAGAATTTATGAGCTCAGGTATAATAAGCATTGGCTGAAAAAAGGGAAAAAAGGAGATGAATTAGAGATACGTCCAATTCTCTGCTAAACGCATCGTACAAGATACTCACGGGAATATAACTAAAAGGTTGCTCTGAGTTCCCCCCGACTGATTTCTCCATTCTAAAAAGGCTTTATGCCTGGACGCCACATCGAAGATGTCCGATATCTATCCAAGATGCAATCAATGATTGTTCAGACAGGGGAGATCTTTATGCCGCAGTAATGATAGACTTTGAAAACGCCTTTGACAACCTGTCCCATAAGTTCATTCTGGAGCAGCTATATGAATATGGTTTCTCGGAT
>CP045895.1:4869912-4882686 GCA_013387185.1 Caligus rogercresseyi | reverse complement strand
GAGTTTTTATGTTAAAGTCTCCACCAATTATTGTGTGGTCTATGTGATATGTGGTTTATCAGTCCGCTATAAAAATCTGTGGTTCATCATGTTGGACCATTAGACCTATGGATTTCGAATTTTTTTCCATTAAAAGTACGTTGTGCCTTGATGAAATTCCTTTTGCACACCGAAAACTGGCTTTAGGCTTAGAGTAGTTTATTAAGTAAGGTTACACCTCGTTTGGATTAGGGTTTTTATGATTGAAGGATGAAAAAGATTAATATTCAGATGGTATAGAGAAATGGTTCTCCAAATTACATCGGGTATCGCACAAAATGATATTTCAGCCAATTTCATATACTTTAGAAGTTCTCAGCCCGCCGTACTTTTTTTTAAACTTTGCACTGAATTGACGTTTTAAAGATAGAATAGAGAAAATCATTCTTTTTTGTGCTGTTTCGATCCACTCGGAGATGACTGAGAACAGACAAAGCCTCTTTTGGATTCGATCCGGATTTGATCTAAACGGCAAAATATTTCTACGAGAGACAAGAAGGTGAAACTAACGGGTGTCTCAGTTTCATACGGAATTTTCAACAACTCCATCCATTGTGTTTAAAAACATTTTAAAATTTAATTTTTTTTAAAACAATATAACCTGATAAATAATATAAATTAATAATGGCATTTTTTATGAAAGTTTCAGGAGAATTTGAAATGTTGATACAAATTGTGGGAAAAAAAAAACCCAATTTCTGCTGTTGTTTCATGCTTTCATGCTGAAGATGTTTTAAAATCAAGAGCCTCTGCCAAGAAAGAAGATTCATCGTAGTATATAATTACTAGATTAACATTTTTATGAACTGACTCAGACAAATCAACCGTAATATACTTACCTAAATTCTTTAGCAGATGGACAAGGGTAGGTCGCTCTAACCATGCTAAAAAACATTTTCGATACAATCAGCTCAAGAAAAATGAAAAATGTGATGTCATGATCGTATTGAAGTTAGGGTATAGCAAAATCGAAGTTTTTTTTCGGCCTCTGCCGAAATTGAAACGCCTTCTTTCGGCAATCGAAAAAAAAACGAAAAAAATCGAAAGATGATATTCTTATTATACCTTTAACAATAAAAAACTAATAGCGAGCAATATGATGTTTGTTAAATCATAATGATGAGATGTTAGACATCAGTTTTACAAATTATAATAATAGATGCTAAGGAAATCCAAAGGTTTAGTTTTATTGACAATTTGTTTTTCAGGCAAACAATTTTGAGAGCAAAACTAAAATGTTATACTACAATTACAGATGTATGGCACATAGAAACAATTTTGAAAGAAAAACTACCTGGGTATATTATAATTAAAGATATTTATGGCACATAGAAAAAACTATTATCAACGAAATATTTTAAATGACAGAATGCCACGAAAAACGAAAAAGTGTGCGTTAGAGAGAGTGAGATCACTTTTTATTATGCAAGAAGAAATGTCGCAGCATGCAAAGGGTGTCTAGGCTTCTGTCATCTAAACAGCTGCGAAGTTTTGTCAGGAATAATCCTGCGGCGGAAAATGCTCTTTCTGCTTCCACACTAGTGGGAGGAATTGTTTTGAGAGCGTGAAAGACTTTGGAGAGGGTTGGCGGTAGAGTTCCCGTCGCATCGAAGCTGCTGAACTCTCTTTTAATCTGTCCATTAATTCCGTTGACAGAGGAGAGATAATTGGTGCTAGGTTTTTCCTTGGCGTTGAGAAAATCTTTCAACTCCTCCGCTCTCGACTTTTTGCTCGGAGGTTCATCAGTCTGAGACGGAGGTTCTGGGTTTTCTACTTTAACCTCGGCGTTTGCCTCCCAAAATAGTTTGATGTAAAGCTCTTGGGCGGTTTTGATGAGCTCTTTACGGGGAGGATAAATGAGCGATGACTCTTCAAGATCGTCACCAGACAAGTATCGAAGAAGACCAGAGATTTGAGGCAGTCGTCGTTGCTCCAAACGCTGAGAAATGGCTTGATGCATCGAAGCTCCAAACTGGGTCGTGTCTTTGCTTAATCTGGTGAGGATGAACTCCATAATTCGGTCACCTCTCGCAAGGTCCATGTCTCTCGATCCCAGTCCCGTTGACCCTGCAGCCACCGTCTCTAAACAATCGCAGACTCCTTTCAGCAGCTTAATCTCAGCTTCGGATAAGAGAAGATGAGTGAGCGAAAATTCCGTGAGTGCCAGAGTGACGGCTTTCCGTGCGCGTAGAACAGAGTCAATCATTGTGACGATGCTATTCCAACGAATCTTTATGTCGAGAGTCAGCTTTGTCTCTTTCAGTCCTTCGGCCAAGCAACATTTAGCCAGAAAATCGTTTTTGACGGGAGACTTTTTGAAAGTCTTGACAATCTTTCGAACCTTCCGAATGACGTCTTCTAGTGAGTCGGCGAAAGGAGGAACATTTGAAGCAGCCTCTTCCTGAATACTGTCGTCAATGTCATCCTCCCCCCCCCCCTCTTCCTCCTCATCTGTTGAATCTCCTTCATCATTTTCCAGGTCTTGAATTTGCTTTTTGTAAAGCACATCGCACACTCCAAGGTGCAACGCATGCGCAAAGCATTGTTGATGAAGGCAATCCAATAATGTCCCGAATTTGCGCATTACGGAAGCCCCATCTGTGGTTGACGCTACCAAATCCCTGGCGCGAATGATGCCGAAGTCCAGTAGTCGTTGATCAACGAGTTCGACGGCCTTCTCTGCAGGAAGATATCCTTTGACGCGAATAAGACCCAGCGAAATTACTTGGTGATCTCCAGTGTGAACATTCAAACATGTGAACCTACAGATGGATTAAAGCGGAGAAATTTGTATGTGAGAGAGAGAGAAACAAGGAGACAGACAGAGACACCTAGATACATGCAGATCAGAGAGAGAGAGAGAGAGAAAGGGGGGGGGGGAGAAGAGGCACATATACACTGACACAGAAACAGCGCTCCAAATTAAAAACCAATAATTCTGTTTGGCTTATTGCAAAATCCACAATCCCCGAATCAATTGCTCTAGAGCGAGGAAAGTATATCATACAAATGTTTTTTTTCTCAAAGTAGATCTGAAATATATCATTGGCAAATGTCTAACCTTTTATTGTTAATCGACGTCCACTCGTCAAGACTGATGGAAAACTTTTCAGTTTTGCGTAACTTTTGTAATTTTATCTTGATCTCATCTTTTATTTCGTCGGCAAAGGCTAAAACGTGAGATTTGACGGAGCGAGGATCCTTCACAACCTTGAAGCCACGGGCACGTAGTCCTTCTTGAATGTCAACGCTGGTGGCGATGGTTCTAAATGAAATTCGGTCGATGCTTGTCATTCGCGCGAAAACTAAACATTAATTCCAAAATCAGACGGACAGTTAATTAAATTGTTATAGAATGTTAATTTTTATCTTATTTAAAAAATTGTTCAAAAACAAATTGTTCCAAAGAAGTTGTTCAAAAACAAATTGTTCAAAAGAAATTGTTCAAAATCAAATTGGAAGAAAAACATTTTTCAAATATATTTACTTTTATAAAAATTCAATGATTTATAATAATATACATCACCCATTGACTGAGTTTCTTTTCGAGTAAGTGCCGCAATGATTGACGGCTGAGTTGATGGGGCGATTGAATCCTTGTCCAAAGTTTTCTTCTTGGTGGCTGAAACTACTTGAAGAAAGTGGACTTTGTTCAGGTGGTAGAGAGATGTGTCACATGTTGGGTTTTTAAAGATTTTGTTGCATTTCGTACATTTGACCTCTTTGTTATCGTCTTTATTCTTTAGGAAATGCTTCCAACATGGAGCAGGCTTCTCGATTGCCACCCACTCTTTCACCATGGTAAAGCTAACTTGGACTGTTTGTAAACTGAGGAAGAAAATAACTCTAGTTGCGTGAAAAAATATGCTTTAACCCAGACATTCGATGGCGACAAACCTTTTTTTCGAGCTTTCATCTCCACGTGTATAGTACTTCTACGTATTAACATAAGTACGTTTTTTTAACGTTTTGGGATGGATAAAAGAAATACATTCAATATTAAACGTATACAAAGGAGAACAGAACGGATATTTTGGCGCCAGACTGACAACAACATACAAGTTACGAGTATGAAGTTGTATATATTTGTTTGAACCTTTCATAAAGCTAAATAATAACTAACGCGTTCTTAAAATAATGACATAATAATAATACAATTGTCGCTCATGGATTGGGGGTGTAAATACTTCCAATATTGCTATGAGACTGAGAAAGAATTTTCGATTTTTTTGCCAAGTTCGAACGCCACTTTCGGTGCCGAACCGAATCGAAGGGTCTTCCATCGCTTCGGCATCCTTGCCCTAATGAAGTCCAGCTTAATATTTGTCTTCTATGAATCAATTATTGACATTGGTGATGTTATTTTGATCCGGTTTATTTGTGTAGGTTTCCATGAAATATATTGATTTATTTTAGAGATTACCTTTATTTTTGAAATTATGGCAATAAATTCAATTAAAAAATAATTGCCTGTTCGTAATTATCAATATTTGTTTGGTCAAAAGCCCAAAACTAAATTTCGAGAAAAAACAAAGTCGTACATGTTCTTATTTGTCGACAAACCATGAGTTGTTATAAATTCGAGCACATTTTCTTCCTCTACCATATACGTCATGGTTCGACTAAATGTGAAGGATCCGCAATAAAATGAACTTTCTCACTTAAATTGGCCTGGATTATTTACTTATTATGTTTTGAGATTTACTTCCACAATTTATACCAAATCATTTCCACATGCCTAAATTTTGCGAGGCCCCATGTCAGTTGAAATGCTCAAAACATTTATTCCAATTTCATGGGACATTCGGATGATATTACTTATAATTGGACCTAATTTTGTCCCGTCATAAGAATTAGGTGTAAAGTAATACGCTACTATTTGCTTCAACCTAACAGTAGATACTCCCGAGAGCATAAAACTAACGCTTTCGTAGCATCACCTTCCGAATCAGAGAAAAATTGATTCACCCAGATAGATCCACTTAGGTATCATAATCAATAGAAATCTTAATGGAACATTCATCTAAAGTTAAGGACGCATTTCTATCAATTTCTGTCATGCTCCTAGCTTTGATATTTATCATGTCAAAATTTCAACAGAATTCCGTCGTTAAATAAAAAATCCGTTCTCTTTGGAGAGTCATAATTAAAGCAGGGGAAAATTCTCGCAATAAACCATAACCTGATCTTCCACAAGCCATTCTGTTTTAATGCATCTTTTATAGATTCATTGGAAAAGGTTCTATTTTTGAATTTTTAACTGTTCAATTTTCTAAATAAGTCGGAATTAAAAATTTTAATTGGTAAATGCTTTGGTCTTCAAGTTGGCATATTTTTGCGCATAACTTCAATGCTTTCTTTTAGAGAGAAGTATGACACCTTTTTTACCAGTTTCTCTATCTTATCATGTGTTCATCATGTCCTGTATTCCTTATGATTAATTTAATGCCATTTTATAATTCCAGTTGATATATATTTATGTATAAAGAAGCCTACTTATGTCCCCATTGGTTATATATCTATATTGATTACATATCTGTGTGTTTTATCGATTTAATGATAAACTATTATATTTTAGAGAACTTAAATAAATGATTTAAACAAAAAAAAGGCAACTCGCTCCCAACATTGCTTCATAAATAATTTTTTTTAACAAAAAAAAAGTCAATTCTGACGTCGTAGCAAACAACGTTGTTTAACTTTTCTTATTAAAATTAATTATAACTCATTAATGTATGTCACATTTGATAAATGCTCTTTGTTTACGTAATTAGTGGAAACAAACTTTTAATTACTCAATATATCAATGAATAAATGAAGTGTATAATGGATGTGAGTGATAATAGACTTTTAATTAGTTTATCTGCGTAGTTCTTGCAGAACTAATCAATCAATAATCAATATTGTCATTGCATTTTATGACACAGTTTATTTACATTTTGTGTAACTCCATAACTAAAAAATGGAATTTTGGTTTTTTAAAGTTTGGTAGTTCAATATGATCACCTCAATATAGAATTACTCTCCCAAAAGATATAGATGCTGTTAAAAATGTAATATTTTTTAACTTAAATGAAGTAAGTAAATAAAAAATAAATATTTCGAAGCAGAAAAAAAAAGGTTTTTTGTCCTTGTTTTGGTATATAATATCGATTGTAGTATCCGATAGATAAACAAGATGGAATCTCCATAATATCCTCTGAATCGATGCTAAAAAGGGAGAAAACATTTCCAAATCTGAATTTGTTTAAATGGTGCCCATGTGAATCCAATTATAAAATTCCGTGGAAGTGAAGTACCTTCTCCAGTCTTGTTCATGATGCACGCCCATTTTTTCAACTATTTTACGATAATTTTTTTGGGACGTTTGAGGGCGGGAAGATAAGATTGTAAAAAAGTGAGGTCAACCAAGACTCTTCTTTTTTGATTGCATACTCGGCAAGTGAAGGAATCGAAGTCGCCCTATACAAAACAACAGGCACCACACGTGTATTATAAAGATCGATCCTTTTCATTAATGAGAGATGGCGCCATTGCTTCAAAGATCTATAAATTTTTAAATTCATTTCCAACCAGTTAGACATAGACACACCATTTTTCATCCACTCTATACTAAGAATGTTCACTGACTGTACAACCTTACAACTAGAGATCGTAACAAAGGGTTCTGGATTCCACATGAAAATGTTTTGCTTTCTCAATGTTGGTGGCCTAGACGACATGTCGTCATCCAGCTTGAGAACCATAATTATGTTTGGGCTCTCCTCAAGAGGGATGAAACCCTCTGACAAAACGAAGGCGCTAGATTTTGCCCTTATAAACACAAAGGCCTTGATAGCAAAAAGCTTTCAAAATATGAACCAATGACCGGGAGAGATCAGAGGGATCCTGCTTGGAGCTGCAGGAAGATACGTGGCCTTTTCACCCAAAATCCCATAGTCGGACGGTTCATCATAGACTTTCGCGGCTGAATTGATAAAATATTACCCGACTCAAAGTCATCGCTTTAACCAAATTTGAGGAAAATAATGAATAATTTTTATAAATTTGCATGATTTAACTTGTTTTTAATGTGTTTAGAGCTTATTCTTTTAATACTTGTTAATTAGATATAATTGTATTGTTTTGTTCAAGTTCGATGCAATTTTAAACTATAATGTTTATTTTTGTATTTTATACGCATTAGCATCGTTTTTATATACCTGTGTTGTATATATGTGAACTGTTTAATTTAAAAAAATATTTATAATTATTAATGAATAATGTTACAATAGACATTGCTCAAGATACATAAAGATAATCATATATTATCAATTATTAATATTATTATTTAGTACATGTTCTTTAACAATTACTTGGAGACCATGAAACGCCCGAAACGCTTTTTTGGAGGAGGGATATCTCTACTCTCCTTCATTTTACTACAAATTTATACAAAAAATTACGGACTTTTCAAGAAATCCAACAGTGGAATTCAGTAGGACTATTAAAGATGATCTGTACAATATGCTTATGATGTACACAAACTTATAATATAAGTTAATTGATGATATTTTCCAGTTTGGGGAGCAGCACATCCAATCATTTGGACGAGAGAACCGTCATATTTTAATCATTCAGTCATCAACATTTTAAGAAAAAACGGGAATAAAAAGTTCTTTTTTTATCTTAGTGATCCCTCAGTTTTAGAAGAAATAGCTATAACAAGCAATGTATTATGTATCCGAGGTATAAGCTTCTAGTCCATTTTTAACGATGAAATATTCCGATTCCCCCTAGCGCGTACATCAAATAATTTTTTCATGCCTATCCCGTGACATATCAAGATGGTTGAAATAAGCTATGAGGAAGAGGTGGATCGACTTTGGAACATACACCGTGTCCAATTAAATCTATCTTTCCAGTGGAAGAAAAAGGTTGTATCTTCTTTACAAGGTATCTTCGACAATAGGATATTACAGTTCAACTGCAAATTTCAACCGATGCATAAAATTTTACTGACCTTGCAAGGACTGTGGAATATTGTACAACCACACACTTCATTCGTTTGTGGACTGCCATGCAGTGTCAATTCTAAAATACTTCCCGAATATAAATCTGCCAGGTCTTGAAAGGGGAAATGAAGGCTACGTTAACGGACTCATTTTATTTGGAGTTTCGAGGGACAAAATGAGTGCATTAACAAAAACAAGGGCAATGAACTTTGCACTTTTGAACTGTAAAGCTCTCATAGCTCAAAAGCTAACTCTGTACCAACCACTAAAGGAAGAGGATCTAAGAACCATTATACTAGCTGCGTCAGCTAGGTATTTAGCTTCATATGTCAAAGTTCCTATGGTCGAATTCAAATCATGGTGCTACGCTGGAGAATTGGTGCGTTTTCTTCCGTCGACATCTTTAAATCAGAAAAAATATTTAGATAAGATTTTAAAGAATTTTAGTAATGTCTTATAAATACCGTTATGAAATGTGGATTGCTTGTTTTAGTATAAACGTTATTTTATTGATGAGGTATAATTCCTTCCCGGAGTATTAGCTCATTAGAGTCGAAACGTAGATTTTTCTACGCGACAGTAAAACAGCTCTACAGCACATCTAAATGTATAAATTACATGCAAAAGACGTGTTTATGTCTGTTTGAGTATTGAGAAACAACGAAAACTAGAGGCATATATACACTCAGAGAGTGTGTACCTCCGCCGATCCCCACAACATTCCCAATCAAACATTCTTCCTTTCACACGCCCGATTTTCTATCTCTAATCATTGTTTCCTCTCTGTTAGCTCATTTTGCATATTAAAGAGCACTCAGAGACGGGAAGAGGAAGAAGTTTAAGTTACATCACTGGGTTAACATAGTCCTGAGATGATATACGAACAATAATACGTCAATGAATATTTTTAGCGTTTGTTCTTTCTACTCCCTGAATAGAGACCCCATTTCATTTAGTATTTTGCTCATTTGCATATTAAAAAATCACTTAGAGATGCCAAAATTTAATCACTTGTTTCTTTGGCATTTCAACAACTCCACAAAGTTTCATTCGAATCCGTTCAGTACTTTTTGAGTAATCCTTCTGACAAACAAACCAACAAACGCCAGTGAAAACAATACCTCCTTCGGCGGAGGTAAAAAGTTGATCCCCATAGGTTCATCTTTCAGTTGAAAATAAGAAATTGATTTGCGATTGTTGCAAGTACCTCATTATTTTCTGACGGGCAAGTACTATTTGTGATTGTTAGTGTTCAATGTCATAAGTAATCTAAATTTTAGTTTTTTAAATCAGTGTTAGAATATATATCTTTCAAGCATATTAAATTCTTAAGCCGTAAATTAAAAAATAAAACTGTAAAACTTTTGCTTCAAAATGATACGTCGAAAAATCTACGTTTCAGCACTACAGCCGAAAAAAATCATAGTTTGGATAAATGGTGTCTACATATAATATAAGTTACTCTGAACAAAAATATACTTTTTTCATTTATATTACAAATTCAACAATTATATTAATTTTACAAAAGTTTTGAAAATTAATCACTTTTTAGAATCACCACGAAGGAAATATTGATTATTCTCTAGATATCGATGAAAGGGAATGTGTATGTGGGCAGAAGTTGAACTGTCTTTCTGATGGAGGCAGCCATAAATCAGCCGACGAAGCGGAAGGAATTTAAAATAATTATCGATGAAACTAATGTCCCTTTGGATCTAACTATGGATGAATTGAAAGTATTATTTGGCGGACTTTTCTCTCATATCTTTTTATGAGAGAAAAGTCTTTTTGGACATTACCATCGAAAAAAGTACTGGGCTTAAGAAAACCATGTTCCAAAGCTATTTTCCGATAATATAAGAAGATATCGTTTTATGAAATAGTGCACGATCTACATTTTATGACAATACCAGTCAAATGGAAGATCGAGCTTCAAAAGTTGACCCGCTTTTAGAACATCTGCACGAAAAATTCATAGAGCATGGAAAGCCAAGTGAACACCTGTATATTGATGAGAGTATGATACCATATTTTGGTAGGCATTTTACCAAACAATATATCCAGGACAAGCCTATCCACTTTGGGTTTAAAATGGGGGCCTTATGGGGGATATTTACACTCTTTTGGATCTCTATTTTGGAAAAATGAAATTTAAAAAAACTATGTATAGAAGGTAGTACAATATTGCACGTTGGCACTCTAATTTTGTAAATCTTTCGGACAAATATCACTTCAAAGGCTGAAAAATCTTCAAAATCATCAGAAGCTTATCGCTTTGACGGTTAAAACCATTGGATAGAAAGCTCCCATCTTGAAAAAGTTTGTAAGCATTGCAGAAGACGAGCATCCGTTTTTATATATAAGTACTATGTAGGTAGGTCTTAATTATAAATGTTTTGAAAAAATTCATAAAATATCTTAAAACTAGTATATGTTGTATGTATTTAATTGTTCTATGTTTATAGAAAATAAGAATACTCATTCATCCAATTCATTCAAATATATATACATATGGAACATAATGATCAACTTACATCGTTTTTTCTTTTTATAATTTTTTGGTCTCTAGTGCCGAAGCGTAAATTTGTCTACGTGCTGATTTCTCAACAAGTAATTATCGTAATTAATATTTTTGAAATTCGAAATATTTGCATCATATTGGACTCGTGTCAGAAGTTTCAATGTTGTGATATCATTTTTTAACTTTCGGCTCTAATGGGTTAATTTTAAATATAATGTTTATTCATGTATTTTCTTTTACGTAGCTTCTCTGTTTTTATATATTTATGTATGCTTTTCTCTTTTTTGATGTACATAATATATTTTAATAAAAGAAGAAATAAAATCACCTTTTAAAATTCAATAGCCTCATATTATGAACGATAGAATGTTCACGCCGGGTCTCACACATCCAGTGGTATTTCTAGAGTTATATAGTATTTATATAAATCAATTTTGTTCATTCTTCAGTTATAGTAGCCAGTAATACATTCAGAGTATTGAAATAGCCTTGTAATATTGAAATATACGCACTTTTTATATGAAATAGGAACAAACTAAAATCATTGGTATTTTTCAACGAACAGGCGAACAGCTGAACATTATTTTTTCAAATTGAACGGGCCGACGGACGAATGCTATGGTTGGGAGCGCCCACAAGTCTGAATAAAGCTATAAGGGAAACCCCTCAGATTTGATATATTTTCATATCAATCATATAAAAAATGATGAAGCCACAATTTCACTTCGATCCTATAATGTATTAAGATTTTAAATATATATTTGTATGCTCAATGGTAGGCCATGTTTCCTCCCAACAATAAAAATATTTCTTCCCTGTGTCCCATATTGGAAGAAGATATTTTATTATAAGATGAAAAACGAACATTGTTGCTATGATGACCGGAAAAATGGGGCAAAAACTTTAAGATAAGTCGTATAAAACCAAATTGCCGACTCTATGAAGGAGAAGACGAATCCCCTATCAACATTATTTGCTCGTGCTCCTGAATGAGGATATAGATGCACGAGCTGGTCAAGGAGATGACGAAAAAAAACCATGGATAAGCATCTTCTAAGATATTATATTATATATATATATATATATATAATATATATAATATATAGATTATATAACGGTTATATGTATTTATACTAAATACAAGCGTAAAAATATACACTAAAAACCAAGTATGACATTGAAATGAAATAAAAACTCACTGAGACGTTGCGCAAAAAACAAATACATAAAGTAAACATTATAGTTTAAAATTACTATCCAGTGAACCAGTAACCTAATATAAAATTCCTATTTGTTACCGGATAAAAATTGTCTATGTCTTTGTATCATAGACTTGATAGCCGTCATATATTGGACTTAACTTAATGGCACAATTAATTTTTTTTATTTATTTATTTAAATTTTTATTTATGATCTAAAATATACTCGAACCAGCACTAAAATGCAAACGTATAGGATGAATAAATAAATGAAAAGTTTGATAAAGCTACGTTAAAAACAATATAACATAATAAAAAAACACCTGCATTTATAACTTGTCGGAAGAAAATAAAAGAACTCCCAACCTATCCTCCTTTCTTTTATGAGATATCTTGAGATAAAATAGTTGATTTAGAAAACCAGTTGAGAGTCCACTTGCACTTGAAGGGGTTTGTTTTGAAAACATCCTGGGATGGAGCGTAGAATTTCCAGGCTTCTTCTGACTAGATCTTGGAGACCCACAGGAAGCCCACCTCCGCACGTTCTTGGGCGTAGAGAGCCCTCTGCACCGTGGATATAAGAGGTTCGATCTCGTAAGCCTCTCGTATGTAGGTGATGTGGACACCAGCCAGTCTGTGGGGGTTAATGACTCCAAATTCTTCTAGAATAATATCTTCCACAGCTTTTATGACTGGGATCATTCTGTGGCAAAGGTAAAAGAAGTGGAAGGAAGTCTCCTCGACCTCCCCACACCATGGCATCCTCGCTTCTTTGGGTCCACATGGGATTTACTCAGGAATAAAGAGGACGTGGCGAGACGGTATCGAACCATTTTTGGTTAGAGTCTGTGTAAAGGGTTTCGCATAATAATATTCGGTCACAGGGGGATATTTTTCTCAATCTGTAGAAGCCGCAATCGTCTCTTGATGCTAGGAAAAGGACGTTCAGAGCCTACCAAAGACCTTCGAATAGTTTGGTTATCCAATTCCGTAAGAGCGTATAGAAGGGAGTGTGTGGTCC
>CP045895.1:4846350-4869812 GCA_013387185.1 Caligus rogercresseyi | reverse complement strand
AGAAGGGTTTCCCTCTTTTAATGTCCTTGATAATCTCCATTCATGACAAAATTACATAACTTTGTTACTGAGCAATCAGAACAGGTATAGAGTCTAGAGAAATATTGGATGCCTCCTCAGACACAGCTGTGATCAGTAATAGATCCCCTGAAGCCATTTTGAGTTGGGTCATTCGAGTCCTTTCAGCAGATTTTGAGGTGTTTAAAGAGGTTTTCCCCCGTAATATAAGATTAATTATATTTCTTCACAGTCTTATCATTGTCCCTCTGTTCTCGTATTCGAGGAGTTGTCGAGTACGTGCTTTTCTCCGCACAATTGCGTTCATTTTTTTCCAATCGTTGTCGTTTTTCCTCTCTTTCTCTTTGTTTATGAATATCTTCTTCGCGCATGACTCAATTTTGTTAAGTGTATCCACTGGTGTTATATTTTCCTCGTTCATATTGGCTTTAAGGGCTGTGACATATTTGATATTTCAGTCCGGCATTCACCTGATTCAAGCAGGGAAACGTTAAGTTTCCATGGGATTGTGCGGTCTTGTGGGACGAAAGAATGTAATAAAAATAGGATGATGGTCAGAGAGATAACAAGGTAGTGTCTTGAACTCTTTAACAGACTTTGAAATACCTTGGGAGGAGAGTACATAGTCCAGCCTTCCTGCTATATTTTTCTTGGCCTTATTTCTCCTGTGAAAGGTCATTTTAGGTGGCTTGCCATCGGCCGTTATTCCCAAGTCACTTAGATTCACTCGAACAATAACGCTCTCCAGATCCCTCGCATTCGCTATATTATTGGATCCTTTGTAACCGCATGCATCCCTGGTTGGATCTCTGGTTATGTTGAGGTCCCCAGCAATGATGATTTGTTATTTTTAGAGGGAGGATGTTTTCATAATATTAGAGAACCAATGATTTGATTCGAAATTACTCCATACAGCGCGTATAATGTTGGTGTTTTTTCAACAAAAAAAACAGCTCTAAAATAACGTAGTTTCCTTCTGGATCGGACACAACTAAGATCGGTTTAAGGGATTTTTTTTACCAGAACAATAACTCCCCTGGAAAGGTGGGACGTCAATTTTACCGCTTTTGCGATGAAGATTCATAAGAATTGGGAGCAATCTCTCTGCGTAGAAATGTCATCCAGTCTTGTGTCTATTAGGGCAACAACATCTGGGAAGGACAAGCCAGTTCAATAGGGGAGACTGTGCTAATAATTGAAAACTTTTCTTGTCGTTATCTTTGCGGCGATTCAGTTTATGTTATATATTACAAATGAAGACATGAGTAATGATTTGGCGGTTTAGGGTGCGTATTTTTAAGTTTTTATCATATTTTTTGGGAAGTTGAATCTCTTCTTTTATTAATTTATTTTATATTTTTAGACGGTCTTCCCCTTCGGACACTTGAAGGGGAACTGCCACGACTGCCATCAAGGTGTCAAAGACCGAGTGCTGAGTACCATAATCTTCACCCGGGACAGAGGGTGGTCACTAGAGACTACATTGATTATTGGGAGAGATGGAGACGACCTATTGTAGTGTTCATCATCCTTGGTCTGAACCAAGGTCACATCCTTTTATTATTTATTAGCCATAAGAGCTTCAGCCTTTCTTTTTGGGAGGATTGCTGTCATCATAATTCTGGACCTTATTAGTCAATTCTAGGGAGTCCTCTCTCGGTACCAAGGCTGGTATGTCGTCCGGAGCTTCATTTGGGCTGGTGAATTCAGTATTTTCGTTGGATCTTCTTCCGAGCTGTTGAGTCTCGGTCTTTTGTATTTCCTTTGGGGAGGAAGATTGCTCGGTATTGTGGTGGAGGCTTCGTTGGTAATAGACATTTCTTGTGGGATTGTACTGGTGGGGGCACACACCCCATGTGGAGAAGTTTCATTAGTGGATATGGGAATGGCTATATTTTTAATTTTTTTCTTTTAAATAATCTTTGTACTCCTTAATAGAGACTTTGGCTTTCTCACATTTTGAAATGGAGTGGCCGGACCTAAAACAATTGCTACATTGTTTACCCGCCCGATTGAAATTAAGTTTAATTATTGATCCCTTTATGGGTAACAATTGAGGCACTAAGTCAGAGTCTCCTACAGCTTCAAGTAGAAGTGAGCCGATCTGATGCTTTTTGCTATGTCTTTCATTGCAGGGTGACCCATAAGACTTTTTTCATGTTTTTCGGATCTAATATGCCCAATTATAGATACCTTTTCCACAAAAGGTTTTATGTGGGAGAGAAGTTCTTCCTCGGTGGCTTTGGAGATATACCGGAAGGCTTGAATTTTAAATGTTCGGGAAGTAAGTTTCTCTATCAAATGTTTTAATCCAAGAACATCTATTTCTAACTTGAGACCGTAGTAATTTGTTCATAGGTGATGGGAGTGAGAGGCTGGATTCTTGGTTCCTATGATGGCCCGACCTGGGCCCATTTCCACACTGATGTGGGATAAATTATACGCAGGGATACCGAGCTTGTTGATAGCCACTTCCACGACATCGTAGTCAAGAAAGACGTCCTCTTCCGGGGGGTTCCATCAAGATCTTTGATCTGGAGTTTAAAGAGAGACAGGACTTCGGGCTAAGGGAGAGAGGGGTCCAAAGATCCCTTTTTCTTCCGGAGTAGGATTATTCACCGTCAAAGACGATCCATTTGATGGGGGTTTCGCAGTTATTGACGCGAAAGTTGGGGAGGGATCTCCCCCTCCGTTCGGCCATCTGAGTGTTACGTAACTTGGACGGAGGACGGTTAAGGATACTTTTATTTTATATCTTTAAGGGTCTGAGTCCTTTAAATACTTAATTATTGATTTTTTTGTAGGAGTGTATAAACAAGACTTTATTTACATACGTCAAAAAAATCGCACAAAAAAAACCGTTTATCAAGAGATTTGGAGATCCTGTTGTTCTCCAGAGAACTGCTCTTAACCAAAATAAATTTACAGTGCATGACTTAGATAGGTCAAATTTGAACATTGGAAGGTTCCGCTTTCCACTTGAACGTTCTTTTATTGGTTTTAATCCTTCGAAGCCGTGGTTTTTAAAATTTACACTTAAAAGACCTAGATATGATGGAGCGATCTCAATATCTGAAAGATTTCAAGTTTGTTGGGCCTCTCTTTGTCCTGGAAGAGAAGAATTCTGAAATCTGCGGGTAGTATTGCCGAGGTGCAAAATTTACTGCACAATTACAAATTTCAGGACAAATCCTCAAATTTAAGCTTCCTTGCATGAACTGTGGGTTTTATTAAACAATATCTTCCATTCATTCGTAGACTGTCCAATCCTAAAGGTGTTTAAGCTATTCGTAAAACTTAACGTTTGTGAGAATGATGACGATTCCTCAAATATTTTAAAAGCCTATGTTCTTTTGGTGTCTTTAATCTTAAAAAGAAATCTACCCCGAGTCACAAAGCAATTGAATCTGCAATACAAAATGTGAAATCTCTAATTGCACAAAACTTACTACTAACAAGTACATTCTAGAAAAAGATATAAGACCTATCCTCATTGGTGCTGCCGCCAACCACTCTGCTTTTGAGCTCAAAACTCCTGATTTGGGAGCGTCAACATGGAAATGGGCTGGAGACCTCATTAAATTTTATCCAAACAGTTCAAAATTCTATTGGAACGACATCAGAAGGATTTTATGAATGCATCGCCGTTTTGTATTTAATACAATTTAGTTTTATCAATTGTTGTTTTATATATATGGTTTTTTATCTGGTCGGTAATTTTGAACTATAATGTTCATTGATGTTTTTATTACGCAACTGACCAGATTTGATTTGATTTCTTATGTTATCTGTATTTTTTTAGTGTATTTTTTTACTGTATTCTTTTTTGCAATAGCAGAATAAAATTATTTTAACCATGAAAAATGAACCATTTTCAGTTGTGCAAAGGCTGGGCAATCAACGAATGCATGGCTTGTATGATTATATAACATTCCGCAGTCCTTACAGGGCCTGTAGAATTTATGAGTCCTGCCGAAATTTTAAATTGTGCAGTGAACTTTCTTCCATCACAAATGTTATTTAGTGAGGATAGTATCCTTTTATTCATATTTGGGTGTAGTGAATATTTTTTGTTAAAAAAGCACACATTTCTTCTTTATCACTTTCAAACCCATTGACATTTTTAAATGGCATGGGCATAGAGTGTTTAATCCTCTTGTCTTTCTTTGGAGAGGAAACAAGAACCATCCATCAACAAAAAGAGACCCAGAGCCTATATCATGCAACGAGAGCACATTTTTGTCCAGTGCCATTTTTTCCATGGCAGCAGGATCTCCAAGGTTTTTGAAGAATGCTTTATGTCGCAATTCCCCCGGATGATATCCACCACTGAGTCGTCAAGGAAATTGGAGTATATTTCCTTAAGATTCGCTGAGCTGCCCCTCAGAATGGGGATATATTTGACGTTATGTTATTGGTCAGGTCCGACCCAAATAGCAGCTGTGTGTACAGAGGACCACTAGAAGCCAGTCTTCTCCACTTCACGTTAGGATGCTTTGTGAGGCTAATGAAGATTTTGATATAAGTTTTTGGGGATTATTTTTCTCAATAGAGAGATCCCTCCACCAATAGCTGCTCTCGGACGTTTACTGGCTTCAATATACGATTTATAAAAAAGGCTCCCAAGCCAAGAGTCTTCTTCTCGTATACAAAGTTCTGCTAGAAAGGGAGATGATGTGGCTTTATTCAAGACCAGGGGAACAATTCTCGAATTGTACAGGTCTATTCTTTTTGAAGAATCAGACCTCTCCATTCGTTTATGTTTATGTATACTTGAGCATTTAACTTAGTCCAATTTGAAGAATCTCCTCCAGCTCCACACCAAGTCATTCCCAGTATACTTATTTTCCTTTTAACCTCCGATTTACCTACTCTAGAGTTAGGTGTTGGATCCCAACGGCCTAATGGGAGGATAGATGTCTTACTTTGGTTTATCATTAAACCAGCTCGTTGGCCAAATTTTCAAAGTGGTTAAGGAGAACTTCAATTCTTTTGTGCAATTGGAGCTCTGAATTGGCTTCGATATAGAGAGTGACGTCATGCGGATAGAAGTCCAGGATATGCGTATCTCCTTGAATGGAAAACCAAATCCTTTATATTTTCGTAGAATGGTGGACACCAGGTCCTCTACAGCAGCAATGAAGAACAGTGGGGCCGAGGGGCAGCCCTGTCGGCAGCTTTTCTTAAATTCAATAATGAACTTTGTAGGCTGTTTAAAGAAATTGTTGAGCTACCATTTAGAAGGAGAGCTCTTATAGGGTTGAAGAAGCGTTTGGGAAGCAGTTTTCGAATCATGATTCCCAATTTTAAATTAATAGGACTATGAAACACTTAAAAGTAAAAATATTTAAATATAAACATTAACATAGAATATAAAAGTAAAATTTTGATGTCCTGCTTCCGTATTGATTTCCCGGCACGCAATAAAACTCTCCATTTCATGTAGTTTCTAGTATTCCTTGGCTATGCCTATGGACGACCAAAAACGAATGGGAAAAATATAATTTATATATCTCATAAGCCAAAGAACCACTATTTTTTTAACTTTGTGCTTTTTTTCGATATATTTATGCACACAAAAATTTAGTTCGTATGTTTTGAGCGAAGTATTTATTTCTGACGTCGGTCATCATGTACCATTTTTACATTCACCGTATAATTAAGAGACTGGAATTCGTGGATATATATTCAATTGACATTTTTCAGAAATCATAAAATATATATTTTAAATTCCTAAATGCAATATCTCCTATATTCAACAAACTCCCTTACTATCGACAAATACCACAAACAATTATTTTAATAGGAAAAAATAAGAATATTTTAGTATTATTTCATTAATAATTATTTAATAATATTTCTTATTTTGAGATATTTTATTTTGCCTATTTGTTTTTTATTCAAGACCTCCTGGTCGTATTCAAAAATAGGGTTTTATTTATTAAATAAACACCCCAACCCCCTCTCGGGCAATTTTACAACCCTGGTAAGAACATCTAAAAGTAGCATTCCTTTCCTAAATTTTGTGTTCTTTTTTATTTTGACTATACCATTACTTCTTTGGATTAAAAATAGTCCATCTTAGTTACAAAAATCATTTTTGAATGCAAAATTCAGTCATATATATTAGAAACGCATTTATTATATTTAAAAGATGAGATTATTCCTTTACAATTGCTTTAAAAAAATTGAATTCGCAAATACCTCAGGAAACATTGTGCCAACGATAAGGTTTGAATTGCATTCAACGCTAACAAACAACGAGATATCGTATACAGTTTACCCTAAATATTTTTAAGAACGAGTTATATCCAATAATATAAGCCGGGTCTGTGAGACCCATTGGTATTCTGCAACACTATTTTCTAGTATTTCTAGGGTTATTTGGTAAATATTGATTTTATTGATAAAGATTGATATAAATATTTTGACCAATCTTGATATTCAATTATTCATTATATTTAATACAAAAGTTTTAATTAACTTATCATTCCTTTTGAAAATATGAAGAGACCATAATATAAATTGAACGGACGAACAACAAAATAATTACGTTCGTTCTTTCATTTTTAATCCGTTCAGGCGTTCGATTTTGAACATGCGTTTGCGAATCCACAGCCCTTATTAGTTCATACTTAAGCTTACCTTGTATATTCATTATTCGAAAAGCAGTTAAAATCTTGAAATACTATTCTTGAATCGGTTAAAATAAACTAATTCTCTGCTTCATTTTTTGTAGTAAGGAAAAACCAATTATGCAGAACGCACTTATAACGAGTATGTTTACCCTCCTTGATTAGAATTGCATGTATTAGATCAAAGACATGCATCTCATTAAAAAAGTGCAATATTATTTTCTGTAATGAAAAATCTGATAATGTAATATATATTGAAATTCTTATTTTTATTTACTATCATATAAACATATTATTTCCGAATGGAAATACGAAAACCTAAACTGATTATGAAATGAAACCATATACATAAATTCAATAATAATGTGAGTAATACTTCGTAGAGGGGACAAACTTTTTTGTTTTGTTTTTATCATAGTCAATGTAATCCACACATCCACATTGGTGGACTCTAAAAAGGAATGAACATATAACATTTGTTTAAGTCAGTTAGGCCAAAAGGGAATCAAAAGATTTAGGAGTTTACATTATTCTATTTATATAATAATAATAATATTAAATATTAATTTCCTTCTAAAGTCTTAAAATATGGATTTGTGGATCTTTTATTTTAGTCCGAACAGCTATAAAAACATAAAAAACACACATCAATATTGAATATAAATCATTATCCGCTTAAAGTTTATCAGGCCCATTGCATGGAAGGGTTTGGTATTTCCTGCATGAATGTGCCAGGGTAGAGTAAGAATACGAAACCAGGGATAATGCTTCATTATTTGGCAGATCAGGTTCGGACGGGTAAAATCATGTTTTAAGGGTCCCAACCACCGACCTATATATTCATTGGGCCCACAATAGACTGAAAAGATGAGGAAAGAGCAAGATTGGAAATGAGAAACAATGAAGAAAAGGAGGGAATTATTGTTTTCTTTTGAACATGCAAATTATATGTAAAGAAATATATCAAAAAAAATTATATTAAAGGTCTAGAAGGTCTTACATCTCTGGCATTTATTGTAGGATTTCACTTCCTCTATTCCCTCGTAGTATATCAAAATGTAAATAATATTTAATTGTTTACATTGCTTGGCAGCCATTTTTAACTGCATTATTGACGTCTTCAAATGGGTTGAATGTTTGTTCTAAGTTGAGTATCCAGCCATGACATAGATCGGTGATCTCAACTCACAACCAATGAACCCTAAGTGTTTCAAAGCCAAGACCAAGGCTTATTGAGGCTACAAGTCGAGGAGCATTGGTCTCTCTCATGACATACCTATTGGGGCTAAAACAACATCCAATGTCACTTGGGACTCAGGGTGTCACATTTTATGATACTAATTGAATTTCCAAACAAGGAATACTTGATCCTCAGGTTCTGTAATGAAAATAATGTTTTTTTGTTTTTCTACCCACTTCCTGTGGAGTTTATTAAGTGATGAACTCTTAGTTGCATGTTTTTGTTTTTAAACAAAAGGGATAGGCTTTTACAACATACAATTGATTACTTACATAATATATACGACAATTTCCTTGCCAAAAATTGGTGAACAACTCATCGAGGAAGACGAAAATGGACTGGAGGCTTGATTCCCACGAGTACATTTCTGCCCTGAACCGACGCCGATCTCAACTGGGAGTTGAACTGATGCTTATCAATACTATAGTGTTCAAAATTTAAAGATAAATATTTATATAATTAGCATAAGTATTTAAAAGATAATTTGGCTTCTTTTGATGTATATTATATATGACGCTTTGTTCGGAACTGACATCTCGAAATATATCGCAATTCTTTATAGATGGAACTGCTGTACAGAGAATATTCTATGAACAACAGTGACGTCCCTTTGGATATTATTCGGCAAAACAGGAGCATGGACCCTTTTTTAAACATACGGCAGCTTTAATAATAGCTCTTCGGAGAACATTCATATAGTACATTTCAAAGATTACTCCATTTTAAAACTGGTTGGTTGTTATTCCATCTCAAAGAGACATGCCTTTTTTTCATGGTTTGTAAGATTGCGTTATGAAGATTTTAACAACAACTCTGCAAATTTGACGGCGGAGGGACATCTGAAGAATTTAAAGTTACCATAAGAATACAAACAAAAAATTAAAAGGTTCATGATGAACATCAACGCTGAAAAAAGTTTACAACTCAATTACAAATATCGGCCATTTTTTTAGCGTTCTCATCACATTATACGTATGCAAAACCATGTATTTATTGACTGTTCAGCCTTAATTATTATAAATAACTTTTTAAATGAATTGTACATATATTCCTAATTTTAAAGCGGAAAGCCTAAGAGGAAATATTCTTTTTAACATAATTGTTCTCGAAAATCAATGTTAAGTGGAGGAAAGTGCAATAAGTGCCGCATTGAGGAACTGAAAGTCCGACACCGCTTAAAACCTTTCAGACAACACGTTAACCGAAGAACATAAGCTGAGAGCTATCATTATTGAAGCAGCTGTCAGATATTTTGCATTATCTTTGAAAACTACGAAAGTAAACAACCAAGAATGGATCCTTGCAGATTCAGTAATAAAATATGTGCCACGCCTATCGCTTTCTACAACAGGACATGATACCCAACCGAATTTAATAAAAATACAACATCAGTTCACTACAAAACTTTTGAGTCAGTTGAAGAGATACTTAATGTAATTCGATTTCGTTCAAACTTTTACAAGATGATTGCATTGCGTTAAGTTAAAATCCTAGAGGGAGTTGACTTTAAAATTCGAAAAACTTCAAGTAAGAATCACCCTCTTTTTTATTCAAGCAAAAAAAAAGATAGCTTTTTATCAGGAAATTATTATAAGTACATATAATGCTTATATGAATGCCTTAAAGCATTTTAATTATATAACTCTTTATAGGTTTTGCTTAGACTTGGAGGGCTTTAACATATTATAATTATCACTAAACTACATATTTAACTAATCGACAAATGACTGAAATGCTGCAATGAACTCCTTCCCTATAAAGGCAGGGTATGTCCTTAAAAAAGTTTATCTAATTCAATACCTCTTCCGTATTTGACCACATTCCTAAGTAAACTTTATATATTACAGTAATAAAAAAAAGAAAAAAAGCACAATTAAGCTAGGCATAATAATATTGATAAACCGCCATAGAAACATACTTTTTGAAAGGGGGAAAAATACTTAAGTTATTGTATTATATTTTATTCAATTTGAAAATACAATAGCCCGATTTTTTCTCAAGCAGTCTTGAAAATAACATCGGAATAAATCACCTTGCTTATAAACTAATTAAGTCGACTTTATAAATTAATATACGCTCTTTGCAGCAATCGGTATGCTAGTAATGGCGTCGCAAATGTGGCTTTTGAGGTGTGCTATGGTCCGTTGTCGATCAACATAAACCAGGGATTTCAAATAACCCTATAAAAACAATTGAATGCGGTCCAATCTAAAATACTTGTTCCTTTTTTTTTAGGTATACGAACGTATAGTTACTGTGAATGGAGATCCGTACAGGAATATGATAAAAGATTTTTCCTTCCAAGACACGAAGAACTAAAAGTTAGGTAAGTGTGGTTTCAGCAAGGTGAAACTACAGTATACATAGCACGAGGCTCAACGAATTTGTTTGAGACAAGATTTCTCCGACCACATCATCGAGATCTCAAATGGCCTACACGCTCTCCAGATATTTGTTTTCCAATCTAAATCATTATGTTACTTCCAAGAAATAGTATCCCTTGTTTCTGACAATATACCATGGAACATACACACCTTAAAAACCAAATTTGCAACGCCATTGTCATCATACCGATTGATTTGTTGCAACGAGTGGCAACTATTTTTATAAATCGAATAATCGGTTTATGTGCATGGATGTACACGTATTCTAAATACATGTAATATTATTTTCCTATTATGTCTTAAATGAGTATCTTTGCAACAAAAAAAGAATCATCATTCATTGACAATAAGGAACCATTACTATTAATTACTAGTATGATTTATCTTGTTCCACCCAAATTATTATTTGTATGTGCAATACACAGTGAGAAGGCATGAAATAAATAGGAATGTATTATTTTCCTATTACATCAATATATAGTTCTCATTTATTAGGGAAAATAGCTTTATATTAATGAGTAACTTCGGGGGGAAAATACCAGTCTAAGCATAATTAAACTCATAAGCTATGAAATCGAATATATATATATCTATATATATATATATATATATGTATATTATCTACATAATAATTCACCAATCTCTGTCCCTCTGTATGTCCGCACGCTATCTCCTCCCACATTTATGGTCAGATTTGAACTTTGAAGGTACCTATGGAATCCTTGGTCCAGACAGACCTAATAAAACTATTTGCTAATTGATGGGACCAGAAATGAAAAAAAATTCAGACCTTGTCTGATTTTACTACCTACTTCTCAAGGTAAAGAGAGGAAAAAGAAAAAGAAAAGGAGGAGGAGATTAGAGAAATAGAAAAAAGCATCTCATGTGACTTAAAACATATTCTTTGTACAAAGTCAAACTTTTTATGAGGAAGGTTTGTACAAAATAGAAAATTATTTTCTCTCTCCTCTCTTAAATTCTTTAGGTATGTTTCACTCACAAACTAGCTCCAAACCTACCCATACCGAAGGGCGAACATATGGGCGCCGCAGGTGCCAAATATGCGAGTATATATAATGTATCTATAAGAGAATGAAGAAAGTACAAACTATGTTAGATAACTTTCTTTACTATTGTCCATTGATCTATTAAATATAACATAAAAAGAAAAGGGGTGGTCTGGAAATGATCCGTTTCCAGAGCTTTTGAAGGACAACATCGTTTTCCTGATTCAAGCAAATTTTCGAGTCGGGGACATAAATATTTGATGAAAAACGAAGGTCAAATATGGAGTGCAATAAGGGAAGGGTCTCGATAAGGCCATTGACGTTTTGGCATCTATAAGTGATTTCTGGAACTAAGTGATTATATAAATACGGAACTATCGAAAAAAGTTATTGCAGAGATGAAATAGCAGGAGCCAACCCAAGATAATAAAGCCTGACGTTGGTCGCATCCGCTTCAATGAAGAAGAAAGTAACTAAAATGTTTAATGATGTGTTTACGCATTAACATCATTTTATACACATTCTCTTTTTGTGTTTGTATTTTTTATGAACTGTGAAACATAATATAAAAAGAAGAAAATTGATATATCGGCGAGATTTTGAATGCGAACAGTTGTTTTCCACAAGTAAAACTCTTTTGAAGGAACGAGTGCTTTAAAATAGATTTTATGGGGAGGTCAATTGGACCAAGAGTCTGCTACTTTAACTTTGTTAAGAAAACTAGAACTTTTCAGGTTTCTAAATAAAATACGTTGACTTGATTTGAAATGTTTACCCAAAGATTAGACTCTTGGAATATAATATATGATTGGATATAAAAAAATTAAAAGATTTTTTTAACTCTAAAAAAACGAGTATAGTTTATCATAAATCACATTAAAACACATGTATTAGATAGTAAATGGGGGACATAAATGAGTTACTATGATTATGTAGATTTATACACATACATATATAAACATATACACTCCTTGAGGATCAAGGGAACATACACAGTTTACCAAGCCAAGTGGAGGATATAAGAAATCTCTCCATTAATCTCCAAGGAGATAAAATAGAGGGACAAAGCTTATAGATCTTTTAGGACAGCTTATCTGCTATCAATAGTGTGGACATGAGACCAGGTAACCTGTGTGAGCTCAAATTATCGCTTGCAAAAATGCTATAAGCAGGTCTATGGATGGGTAAAGGGACACAACAAAATACTGGGAACGAGTATGCAGACGCTTTGGCTAAAGACGGTGCTAAGAAGGGAACTCCTGTTTCTGTTCCTATAGTCATTAGTCATACAAAAAGTGCCTTTAGACAAGCAATCTTAAAGGAATGGCGGACCGCTTGGCGTGCAACAAGCACTTGCCGCCAGTCTAAACTCTTCGTACCAATCCCTATCTCGGGAGCAAGATTTTTAAGTATAAACGAGCCCAAATCTGCGCCATTGTTGGAATGGTCACCAGTCATATCGGCCTCAACAGACATTTTTACAAGATGGGAAAGTCCATAACTCCAATCAGCTGACTCTGCGAGGAGGAAGAAGAAACTCCGTATCATCTCATTTTTGGCTGTCCGCCATTAAGGCAAAAAATATGGCTCTTGAGAGAGATCGGGAGCAACGTTATCCCTCAAGGATTTCATTTTAAATAATTTAAATACTTAAAAATATATGAACTAATATTTAATAATAAAGACGGCTCCTAGATAGTATCACTACCGGCTGATACCGGATTAAGTTCCGGTCAGGTGGGTCCAATCTAGGAGCTAAACAAACAAACATATACACTCCTTTGATTTTAGATGACAGAAAATTATTGATCGATTGGAATTTTATGTAAAATCACATAACGTAGTCTTGTATTGGTATAAAAATATACATGAATAATACAAGATGGGAATGAACACGTTTTAAGACATAGTAAAAAGGATGTTTAACACTAGAAAGACGGCAAAGTATTTCTACCTAGAATGACGGAAAAGTCATTTTGACTTCTCTGTAAATTTTCAATTTGTTCTCAACTATACTTGATATTGGAATGAATAATAATAAATATATTGAGATTATAAAATTTAGTCAACAAAAATAGTCAATTAAAATATAAGCTAGATTTTTTATTACTATTTACAGAAATTGTTTACATTTAAAAGGGACAAATTCTACATAATTTTCGGTTTTTTTTTGGTTAAGATGTTTATTCATTAGCTAAATCCATCCATGTAAAAAATAAGAATACACTAGAAAGTAGGACATTAGAAAACACAATCTTAATACAGTTACGTTAAAAACAAAATATAAATGAACGTAATAATTCAAAATTACTGTCTAAAGATAAAACCATAATACAAAATAATTATTAAAAAATATTTCTTATTCAATATAAAACGTTGATGTCGTCTTGTTGTCGATTTGATGAGTTTGAGGTATTCGAGAGAATTTGAAAGATTTTCCACTTTTGCGGTACATTTACACATACGATTATCTTACATATAAAGCATTTGATGCTAGATTTATTATTCTTGAATTTTCGCACATAGCAAGCTTTTCTCTTCATTGGGGTCTCTTCTTCATTATCATTTTCTACACCACTAACATCTTCATCGTTTCCACCATACTTGACTTTGTTCATGGATTGTATTTCTTGCATGAGTTGTAAGATAAACATCCTTCGACCTATTTTGTTCCATTGATCTTATTGTATATTATTTTAGTTTTGATGGCCGCAATATCTAAAATATTATAGAAAACCTGTAGGGGCCATCGTTTTGATGCCACCTTAGTGGTATATAAACGAACCATCTGATCTATATTATCAACTCCAGATTTGGTCTGGTTGAAATAAGAAACATTTCTGGAAGTTTTTTTGGAGTATCAGAAATACCAACCGAATTGTGTGCTGAACTTAGGACTATAACGTTTTTTAAAGGCTTGCCTTGATAGACCGTAAAAGTCAAGTCTTCATACTTCAATACTATTGCAGAATTCAGAGACTGTTTCATGTTCTTGATTGCTTTGGGCACCTCCCTCCTCATTATTTTCATGGTTCCCACAATGCTCGTATTCTTTTTTTCCAGAAATTTAGTCAGTTTCAGTAAAGTGAAGAAATTATCACTGGTGATGTTTCGTCTTTCGTTGAGATATCGCTCTGCAAGTTTCATTACAACGTTCTCTGAGAACGACTTATTTTTGGCCGATGGTCATATTTTCCTAAGTAGGGGAATCCATTGACTAAGTAATGGGACTCAGCATCTACAGCCAACCAAAACTTTATTCCGAATTTATCGGGCTTGTTTGCCATGTATTGTGTAAATGGGGAAGATGACTTTGTTGGAAATAATTACTCACCGACTGTGATATTGGCACCGGGTTTGCAGCAGTCAATGCAATTTTCTATAAATCGGTTCCAAATTGTAGAAATATCAATGCAAATTTTTCACTTTGAACTCGTTGAATATTTGAAGATCTGATGTCAACCGGATATATTTCAGGAGCTCTTTACATCGATCACGACTCATGGTCTCTCTGAAATACGGTGGACCCCAAACTTTGGACCAAAATCATTATTGGGTGTCCTTTGGCAATGAATCATAGAGATTCAAACTTGTTGCACATACAAGTATACCACTTGCAGCAATAGCGTTTTAACAGGTTATACTTGTTACACAAACAGTATGTTTTCTAATCTATAAAAAATAAGTCATTTTGACTTCTCCGTCATTCTAGGTATAAATTGTCATAACTCTTCACTGAGTTAAGATATTTGATAAAAATCATTATTTTGTGAAATGATTAAAAGTCATAAAATTTAGCTCAAAATTTCACGGTGGACGTGGATCGACACATGTTGACATCACATTAACAAACAGTGTATTTAACAGAAGTATGGAAGTAAGAAACTGGATGGTAGATTCCGAACACTCGTTCAGTGATCATGCATACTTAAAGTATGAAAACTGGTCAATATGAACCAATCTTAGAGGAATATCGCAATCTTATCAAAGCCGATTGGAAGCGCTTTACTTTAGTTATCACCCAAAATCACATGATTTACCCGATCCTCTTACAACAAGCCTTGAAACATCTTCACTAGATTTGGACTAAGTCATTCAAAAAGTGTTAGATTTAATAGCTCCACTCAAACCAGCAAGGAGATGTAGGCCAATCCCTTGGTGGAATCAACGACTTGAGTCCCTTAGAATCCACATTCAAAACATACTCCGCCGAGTTCGTCGAGGGAAAGGGGGCGAATGCCTCCAAAATGCTTTGAAAAAGAAGAATAAAGAGTATAATAACCTTTTAAAGAAGTCCAAACGTTTAAGTTGGCAGGAGTACTGTAGTCGTTATGACAATACTGGTGATATCTCAAGAATCTTTAAATCTGTACATACGCGACCCACTTCCTCTTCGATAGAACTTCTCAGTGATTGTAATGGAATGATAGCAGATACCCTGAAGCATCAATCAAAAATCTTTTTGCTCATCATTTCCCTAAGGGGGAGCAGGATCCTAACCCGGACTTTGTTAGAGATGCTAATTCTCTTATTTCTCTCCAGGCTAGCGATGATCTTAATGGAATAATCACTTTGGAAAAACTTCAAACTGCGATACTCTCATTTCATAGTTATAAGGTTGCTGGACCAGATGGAATTCCACCATGCGTCCTAAAAATCTCCCTATAGAAATGTTGGAATATCTTCGCATTCTCTTTGTTCGCTCAGTGAGATTGAATGAAATACCAATTATTTGGAGAGAAATGAGAGTTATATTCATACCCAAACCAGGAAGGAATCATACGCTATACCAAAATCTTTTCGACCAATAACTCTTTCGAGTTTCGTTCTTAAAACCCTTGAACGATTACTGCAGTGGCATCTTCAGGAACGACTTCCTTTATATTTGTATTCCCAACACGCTTTCACTGTTGGCCGATCTACAGACACGGCCCTCGCAGAAGCAACTAAAAAGCTAGAGGAGGCAGTTTATGGAAAAAAATATGCTCTCGCGGTAAGTTTGGACTGCAGTGGAGCCTTTGACAATATATCTCGCCGGTGCCTTAAAAGGACTCCAGGCTCAAGGGGCTGACTTGCCCATTTGCTATTGGTACGATAATATATTGAAAGGGAGAATTGTAAGCACATCTATAAGAGGAACCACAAAGACTGTGCGCCCAACTAGTGGTAGCCCACAAGGAGGAGTTCTGTCACCTCTAATTTGGAATATTACTATTGATGATCTCCTTGTAAAGTTCAGAGGTACTAAAGTAAATGTTGTTGGCTATGCAGATGACGTTCTTCTCATAGTCCAGGGACTTGATCCTACAAGCATGGTTCATGATATGAATCAAGCTCTTTCAACTGTTGAACAGTGGGGCCAAGCAAATGGCCTGACATTTAAACCCATCAAAGACCGTCGCAACGATATTCACTCGAAAAACAAAGCATGAAATTTCAACTTGGCCATGTCCTATCATGGGAGGCCAACAAATAAATTATTCAGAAACCATGAAGTATCTTGGCATAATACTAGACTCTAAACTTAAGTTCCAAGCTCATCTTAAAATAAAATCATCAAGGGCAAAGAAACTTCTCCATTCCATGAAGCGTATAGTAGGCAGACATGGGGTCTGGGTCCCCGTCAAGCGCTATGGGCTTATCAAAGCATAGTAAAACCCGCTCTAACTTATGGAGCCTTAATTTGGGCACACACCATTACGCAAGGACAGAAGAAGCTATTGGATAAGTTCAAAGACTAGGTCTGCTTGGTCTTGTCATTCAATGAGATCTACGCCTACAAGGGGATTAGAAGTATTTTTTGGTATTCTTCCTCTATTTCTAGAGGCTCAACGAATTGCAACTATGAGTCGTATCCGTATCACGAATGATTTTGTGTCTGAAATGAAAAGTGGTGTCATCTCAAAACTAAAAGCGTCCCGTTTGGTTACGCTCATGACACCATTATCTCCAAGCTATTTCCTACTCTACGTAAGGACGTGACCATCGGAAGAAAATTTGGAATCTGAATATTCTAGAAGACCAATCCAAAAATCAGACTCATATTTATACAGATGGATCTAAGAACGCTTCGGGAGTTGGATCGGGTTTCGTCGTGACCAAAGGAGATCATCTGGTTGGTGAAGCCTCGATATCACTTGCTCCACAAAACACAATCTTCCAAGCGGCTTCTATGCCTTCCTTAAGAAACTGTCACCGCCTTCTATATAGAAAAGTGGCAAACTCTGTGGACAATCTGGACTATTGTCGTCAAAGCCGTGCAATGCTTCCTAGGGTGAGGCTTTTTCAATGGAAGCGTCCTCTTGGACTATTCAAAGGAAAAACTTAATATTTAGTTCAATTTACTAGTGGACATTGTCTCCTTCGTCGGCATTACCACTTGATGCACCCTAAAGTTAGCCCTCTATGTCGAGGCTGTGGACAAGCAGATGAAGATCCTCTTCATCTAGCAAACGAGTGTCCACGATTTGAATAGGAAGGTCACTCCTCTTAGACAATTCGAGACCCTTTCAAGGTACTCAGTTCTTGACCTGGCTAAGTTCTTAGCAAACACAGACATCGCCAATGGATCAAGAAAACCTCCTTCAATGTACATCAATCAGGACGGACTGCAATAGGAGGAGACCCTATTGCGAGGGCACCATAAGTTTTTGTAAAATTAACATGTGGCCCGTACTGAATATGTATATATGATGTGTAGCAATAAAAAAAAAAAAGTCATAAAATTTGAAGCATATCGGCCCACTGACATTTAGGACATTAGCTTCTAAAGTCGAAAAAACAGTCAAATTGACTTCACATCTTTCTAGTGTTAAAGAATAAAAATAAGTCGTTAAAAGAATAAAAACGAGCCCCATTGAGCTGTTGAGGTAATCGATCCCGTTGTTTTGAAATCCTCTCGGGGATGGAACACAAATTTCAAAACTTCTTCTTACGAGATCTTGGAGATTCATAGGATGTCCTTCAATTATTTTTAATTGATTTCATTTTTATACCTAATAAAATTCATATCCCTATTGCATATTCCCTTGTAATAGAAAGCTCTCCCTCTCTCTCTGCTCCTATCTGTCCCACTGTTCGATTCGGTTCCTCTATTCCATCCTTTTGATATAAAAATACACTACTAAATGATGCAAAAGACATTTTTTCTCTCTTTTCGCAATGAGACATGACTTATAAATTTGTATATAAATAATCTCTTTAAATGAAATACATCTTTATTTAAATCGGATAAATGAAGGAGTCAGTCATTTTCCCTTCGTTAACACTCTAAGCATATATTTGAACTCTATCGAACATCCAGCATGATTACAATTATAGATATACCATGACAACAAGCTTTTGCTAGACTTAGAGGTGAGTGCAAAAATGTATGAATGTGTTGAAAAAGGGTTGTATTTGATAACATGAGAAGAAACATGGCTAAAGTGGTTTTTGTATTAGCATTTTATATATCCACCGCTATTGTTATTCTATAATTATGGTAATGTGTTATTATACCAGATATCCTTTGATATAATAAATATTCATTTTCTTTTTTTCCAAATAAAGGTTCACCATCATAAATATCCTTAGTCTAGATTACTTTGGACATTTCTCCCTTTAGATGTAACAAAATATATAGCGTCTCTTGATTTCTATATAGGTATAAATAAAAGTAACATTGACGTCCATTCATAGACATAAATTAATAACTTATGAGTCTTGGGCATAAAAAATGTGTTTCTAGCAAGACAATCGAAAGTATGTATGAATGATATATTTGATAAGGAATTAAATTGATTGCTAAGAAAGCACAAAATTGCTCTCCAGAATGAATTACAAAGGAAAACATGTTTGAAGCAATTAATTACTATGAATACTGTGAAGTTTAGATTTAAAAGATAATGATTTAATGAAATATTTAGATTAATTAATTATATTATTATTGCTTTAAAGATCTCAGGAGATCAAAAATGATTAGTTTTTCATAGAAATGCCATATATTACAAATAATCGATATACAGCATAAGTAATAAAGTTTAATTGTAACCATTTATCTGATAGGGACTCAGTAAGGGCTCGTCAAGATGGAACAATATAAATTTGTCCAACTCCTCCATTTATCATTTTTCTGTAGTATTTTTTAGGTTTGATCCTAACATTCAATGAAATATATATTTTTTAAGCTTTTAAATAAAATTTTAACAGTTTCTGTTTCCATTAGGCGTTATGCCTTCACAGAAAACAACTATCAAGAATAAATATTTAACCCTTATGATTCCCAATAGGCCCTTGACATTTTTAGTGATAAAGAACCAGATCTTCTTGATTTCCCTCAAATAAATCGTAACTACATTCAGTTGGAGTAGATCAAATCAAAGAAACAATATGAAGGGTATATATATATAAATATATATATAATTTTAACAGTTTCTGTTTCCATTAGGCGTTATGCTTCACAGAAAACAACTATCAAGAATAATATTAACCCTTATGATTCCCAATAGGTCCTTGACATTTTTAGTGATAAAGAACCAGATCTCTTGATTTCCCTCAAATAAATCATAACTACATTCAGTTGGAGTAGATCAAATCAAAGAAACAAATATGAAGGGTATAGATATATATATATATATATATATATATATATATATATATATATATATATACAGGCTGATTCACTTAAATTGAGACTCACATATTACAAACTACATACAATCTTTGTATTAAATTTTACACAAATAATTTTTAAACAAAATGATAGCACAATGTGTAATTTACAAAATGTATTTCATTAAATTTTCACATATCCTTCTTTGGCCTTCACTACAGCTTTGAACCTCCTCACGGTGGAGGCAACACAGGCAGGAATCTCTTCTCAGCTCAGACCATGACTGAGGGTGGCTTTTGCCTTCTGAAGAGAGTCCTCAGCTGCACGGGGATGTCTTCCTTTTTTCAAGATAAAACCCGGTCATTCTGACTGTTGTGGGTGGCCTGGACCGTGAAAATCTTTGTCTGAGGAAGAGATTCCTGCCTGTGTTGCCTCCACCATGAGGAGGTTCAAAGCTGTAGTGAAGTCCAAAGGAGGATATGTGAAAATTTATTGAAATACATTTTGTAAATTACACATTGTGCTATCATTTTTGTTTACAAATTATTTATGTAAAATTTAATACAAAGATTGTAGTTTGTATATTGAGTCTCAATTTAAGTGAATCACCCTGTATATATATATATATATATATATATATATATATATATATATATATAATATAATATATCTAGAAATATAATGTGATTGATATATTATTGAAGGCATCCTCCACGCTCTTCTGTGAACCTTAAACGTCCAAGGGAACTTAATAATAAAGGTCGATACATACCCTAAAATGATGAAAACCTCTGTCTTTTTCTTTTCTTGCTCTTATTTTTACGGTGATAGCTTTGCATTGGAACTTTAAAATTTATCATGCAACCTAAACAATTTGACCGATATTCTTGAAAAGTGCAGATAAATATAGTATTTTTTATTGTTTTGAATTCACCAACTTTCAAAGAGGCACACGTACACTACTACGGATCAGCCTAAAGGTAAGATGGGTAAACCTTGATATTTGAACTACCTTAGTTTCGCCAACATCATTAAGCTTAACATGTGGACACGTTTGATTGATTAATTTTAACGCTATAATGCTTATTTATCACATATCCATTTTTTATCGTGAAAGTTAATCTTCATTTTTTACTTTTTGTTTGAGAATAAGAATTTGATTTAAAAAAATACATAGTTAATAGATTTCAATGGATTTTAATTTTCCTCTAGAGATTAACTTGAAAAATAGTGTGTGTGTAATCGAGTATATTTTCCATTGGGTATATATGTTACATTTGTAAATAGTCTAAAATATAGAAATAAATAAAAACAGTAAAAAATATGTTTTAAAGAAAAACTAAGAACAAATAAAATAAAATCGGCATAGATTATGTGGGCACGCTGGTCCAATGGCCTAGCTGCAGTCCTGCAGCGTGAAGGGTCGTGGCGACCTCAAAGACTTATACATGTTCCACACGATATGCGACTCTTCTGAGTGGATACGCTACTGGAGTGGGGACCTCATGGGCCTCTCGGGAGGGGAAGACAAAGTCTACAACCGGGTTCCTGGCACCGCTGCTACGTTGTGGAGTAAAAGCATTTCCAGGTCTCCAGGGCAACGCCTGGCGGCCACCTCGTGAGGAAGGAAGGCCGCTCTCTCAAGGAGGTCTCCGACGGGATGTGATCCCGTCTTGAGATCCAACAATGCTCCTGGCGGCGTCATTTATGGCGACCGCACGCTCTGTGTGCGGTATTTGCCCCTTGCACTAATTTAATACGTCTTGACATGCGTCACAGCTGCAGCAGCGTAAGAGCATTTTGCCAATCATTACTCAAGGGCCCGAAGAAGGATGAAGTCGAAGGGAGTATCTCTCTACGATATCCCCCGAATGACTCTAATTCGAACACGCAAGACTGTTGCCCCAAACTCGGCAGCAAATTCGAGTCAACTCACTGAATTGCAGCAAGAAAATCTGCAAAACCAGACGAAATTTTGTTGGTGAGGAGTTACGGGCCGCCACCCTTGCTAAGAGACAGTTAGCCACTTGTCCAAGGACTGTAGGGGAATCTTTTCATGGCGGGCAAACAATGCCTTGAGAATCGGAGTTTCTCCTGATTCTCAACCACAGGTGCCTCCGTGGGGATCGAACCTGCGGTCTGTGGGAACAGGGACAGCACTGGCTCTTCGATTAAGAAGTCTTCGACTTCTATTAAAGTCTGTCTTGCAAAAGACAAATTAGGCTAGGGTTTTAATGCTGAATATAAACTATTCAAGCTTTTCCCTATTATATGAAATAAATTCAAATAATATATTATCATTATGTCTACTCGATTTTTCCAATGAATGCAAAAAATGTAAAGCGTCTATTGCAGCTATAAGCAAAGAGCTCAGTGGTTGTCTAGTTTCTGGTTTTCTTATGCAGGAACCTCATACTATAGAGGCAAAGTTGTAGGCATAGCAGACCATCAGGTACTACACGGTGGGTAGCTCCACCAGAGCTTCGATTGTGGCGTCCAAAACTTAACTTATGGTTATGAATGACTTTAGCTGTCGTGATGTAGCTTTGCTATCATGACAAATGGAGATTCCAAAACTATTATTTGTTCTGTTTACCTGGATATAATAATGATTTACCAAGCTCATTGGTAAGACTTATGAAATTCAGCCAGGATAAAAACTAATCACTGATTATTGGCATGGATCAAATGCTCACCCTCTCTTTGGGGTTGGATACCAACAGGAGGGGGGAAGTAATTGAAGCATTTATTTTAGGCAATGGCCTGTTTTAAAAACTGTGGACTGAAAGCCAACCTTTATAGGGAGGGGCGCAGAAACACAATAGACATTACTCTTAGTTACCAAATCCGAGTTACTAACTGGAGGGTCAGTGATAAGGGATGCTTATCGGATCATGCTCTCATTGAGTTTGAGGTTCATATACGGCACCTAAAACGGTCAAGATAAGAAATTTCCGTAAACAGATTGGAATCTTTTAGGCATTCCATGAAAATGACATGTCACTTCCGGGCACTATCAAGCCCCGAGGGGGGACACATGGCGTTTTGTAAATTTGTAGGGGGTGTCCAAAGGGCTGTGGACACAGCGTGCCCTTCCGCTGGGTTAGGTCGGGAAGTGAAAACCTGACGTTTGGTCGCGGGAGGTGGCGCTCTGCAGAAAGTAACCTAAAGGGACTCTACAAAGTTTACAAATCAGATAAAAGTGAAGCTAACTGAACAAATATCTGAGCTTACGACGGAGTTCAGGGGGCTGGTAAGGTCAGCTAAGCGGGAGAGCTGGAAGAGGTCATGAGTCTGCAACAGACCGGGAGACAAACTTTCTAGGCTATTCAAAGTATACAGGGCTCCAAAAATGCTCCGTTGGGCTACTGGGATCGGGGTCTCCAGAAGAAGCACTGGACCTTCTTTTGACTACTTCGTTCCTGGTGTCGTGAGGTTCCTGAAACGAACAACTCAAAGACAAAATTAGTAAGTCATCTTTCGAGGCAAGTTTCTACGCCTCATGGATGAAAGACTCTCAAAATCAAGTGGGCTGTGGAATCATTCGATATCATCATAAACCACGGGATAGATGGAATTAAGCCC
>CP045895.1:4819478-4846250 GCA_013387185.1 Caligus rogercresseyi | reverse complement strand
TTTTTTCGTTTTTTCTTACTTACAAATAACTTTATCGTATCTTTAAAAAAAAAGTGGGCACAAATACCTAGCAACATGCTACATTATATGAAATATACATTATATACCATTAAAGTACAAAGTTATCAATATTTATTTAACATTATGTTTTTTTTCATGTTGCAACACATTACAATTATAAACATAACAAATGACTTGAGTATACAAATACAATTGTTGTTTATTGATATATAATATAAATGAATGTTATGCATAAGTTTGATTTTTTTATTTAATTAATTCCGTAGTTGAGGATAGGATGAGGAAGCTATACTAATGGACAAACATCAAGGAACAGAGGGAGACAGTGACAAAGAAGGGCAACACGGAACAGAGGAAGGCCCAAAAGAACCATGTCAAAACATTAACAAGACTTCTGATTCAGGCGGAAATAGTGGTAAGGACCACAATAGTGATCAAACTTCAATTGACAAAAAACCTCAGACACTCAAGTACAAACAAGTATAATCCATAAAAAACCATCTACAGGCACTAAAAAACAGGGAAAAATAGACAGGTTTTTCTGTGATGCAGCAGAGATCCTTCACCCAAGGACAACAAACAAGCCAAAAGATAAAACAAATAAAAATGATTAGTTGTTCTTATATAAATACACAACACAGCAAAGCAGCTAATTCAGAATTAAAGCTGAGAACATCACAAATAGCTTTAATAACAGAACCATATCTGAATAATGGTTCAATAAAAAGTCTAACACTAAAAGGATATACAATTCATAGTAAGTCTGAAACCAAACCAAGAGCGTGTATCAGAACTGCCAATCATTTGAATGCATGGTTTGTCCCAGAATTCTCTGACAAAGATGTTTGCACAGTATGCTTAAAAATAGACGAATCTATAACATATATATGTGCAATCTATCTCGATCAACTACAATCAGTAGAGAATAAAACAATGTTAAGTCTCCTTAAGCATTGTGAACATCAACAAAAGCCTCTTCTTATAGTTATGGATTCTAATGCTCATAATCATCTTTGGGGTAGCAAATGTATTGACACCAGAGGAGAAATACTTGAGAATATAATTGATGAACATAATCTTATAGTATTGAATAAAGGGAACGAGCCTACCTTTGTCACACAACGTGCAAGTTCAGTCATTGACATTACAATAATGAACCAACATGCTTTTAAAAAGTTTGAGATCAAAGGATGGCACGTAGATCTACGACCATCCATGTCTGATCATCGATACATAATTTTTAACTTTGGAAAATACAAACCAATCGCCAAAAAGTCAAGAAACTTAAAAAGAGTTAATTGGAATAACTTTAGACGCCACTTAGAAAATGCGTCTCTACCCGAAATACTTCCGGATTCCAACGTGATAGATCAATGTGCAGAATCATTATATGATATTATAATAAAGGCACTTGATAATACTTGTCCTTTAAGAAGGACAATACAAACAAAATCAGTACCTTGGTGGACAAAGCATCTAGCCAGTCTGAGAAATAAACTCAACAAGCTCGAACCTAAGCGTAATTATAGTGTACACAGGGAAGAGTACCTAAAAACAAAAAATGAATATCGCACAGCACTCAGAAAAGAGAAAAAAGACTCATGGAGAAATTTCTGCAGCAAAGCTGAGAGTGCTAAAGATATTGCAAAGTTGGTCAAAGTTCAAAAACCCACTGAAGACTCAATTGGTCTCCTAAAAACAGGTGATAGTTACGCACAGTCACCAGCTCAATCTCTAAGGATATTAATGGAAACTCATTTTCCTGACTGCAGAGTGAATAGTACTAATAATAAATTATTGGAAGTAAATAATTTTGACATTGATTTTGTAGACAGTAACAAGGTCAGAGAGTCTTTCAACTCATTTGAACCATATAAAAGCTCAGGACCTGACGAGCTTAAGCCAATTGTACTACAACAACTCGGAGACCACCTAATCAATTACATCTCGGAACTTTACAAAATCATTCTAAGCACTGGTTATACACCCAAAATTTGGCAAGAAATGAAAGTTATATTCCTGCCAAAACCGGGCAAAGATGACTATAGCTCAGCAAAGTCATTTAGACCTATCACACTCTCGAACTACATCCTTAAAGGACTCGAAAGAATTGTACAATGGAAAGTAGAAGAAATTATCCCTAGACTTCATTCGCAACATGCTTACACAAAGGGCCTATCGACAGAAACAGCTTTGTCACAAGCAGTTGACTTAATCGAAAAATCAATATATCAAAAACAGTGCACACTTGCAGTCAGTTTTGATTGCACTGGTGCCTTTGATTACATACAATTTCACTCAGCAAATACAGCAATGACAAAACTTGGAATACCACAATGTATCGCATCTTGGTACATGGAACTTCTAAATACAAGAACAGTAACCGCTGAATTAAAAGGTGAAAAGTTCAGTGTTCAACCAACGCGTGGCAGTCCTCAAGGGGGAGTTTTGTCTCCAGTGGTATGGAACATGATCATGGATACCCTTTTGACTGAGTTCAAAGAGGATGCGGTTCAAGTTATAGGTTATGCAGATGATATCCTTTTACTAATTAGTGGTAAGCATCCAAGTACTCTTGTCAATAGAATGCAAGATGCAATTAATATAGTTTTAAAATGGGGAGCAACAAACGGCCTGACCTTTAATCCATCAAAGTCAAGAGCTATTGTCTTCTCAAAAGCATATAAATTAAGATCTAAATACTTTCCGCAGTTATATATCGCTGGAATGGGTATGGAGTATGAAGCACAAATGAAGTATCTGGGTGTTATTTTTGATCAAGGACTAACTTGGACCGAACACCTCAAAGCAAAAGCTGCAAAGTGTTCCCGCATATGGAATATGGCAAAGGCAGTAATAGGGCAAAAATGGGGACTAACCTCTGATAAAATCCTGTGGCTCTATGAAGCTATGATACGACCTATCATCACATATGGGTGTCTTATATGGGGGCACTCCATTACTGCGAAGAAAGATGGAATCAGGAAATTAAAAAGCATTCAGAGAAAAGTACTTCTGGGTATGACTCAAACTCTTCGCTCAACACCGACATCAGGATTAGAGGCAGTGCTAGGGATAACTCCTCTCGACCTCTATATAAAAGAACATGCAACAAAGTCAAGATGGAGAACAAAATTTACTCTCCGTGATACATGGGATGGAGTGGGCAATCTCCCAAGGCGACGAGGACATCGTTTTCTTAGTGATAAGATACTGGACAAACTAAAACTGAATCAAGTCAATGACTATATCACTGGTTGTCGCATATGGGTTGACAACTGCAACGTTGAACACCCAGATACAATTATATACACCGATGGATCTAAAGATGAGCAGGGATGCACAGGAGCGGGATGGACTATCACTCGTGGTGATGTGTCTATTCATCAATCCTCTGTATCATTGAATAACGAAGCATCAGTCTTCCAAGCGGAGGTCACTGCAATCACTCAGTCGGTGATAGCTCTACTAAACCAAGATAAACCATCAAAAAACGTGATAATTCGATCGGATTCTCAATCAGCAATTGCTGCTATTCTGAATCCTCTCACAAAGAGTGAAACTGTAAAAAAGTGTAAAGAAACACTAAACATTGGTAAATGTGACATTAATATAAAACTTGATTGGTGTAGAGGTCATTCAAACATTACAGGAAATGAATATGCTGACTACCTAGCAAAAAAAGGTATCGAAAGTGAGAGCCGTTTGAGTGTTGGAGCACCTCCTAGCTACATAAAGAAGGTGATACATGAATTCTTTTTTTATGAGTGGTGTAGTAGATACAAAGATGATCAACTAATGAAGCACACACATCGCATGTTAAAAAAACCAAAATCCAAGACTACTCAACTGTCGCGCCAAAACATGAGTCTTCTTGTTCAAGCTTATACAGGCCACGGACCATTTTTGGCTCATCTAAGTAAATGGAAAAATATTGACGGAATCTGCAATATCTGTATGGAAGAGCCACAAAGCGCAGACCACTTAATCAACAGATGCCCATCACTCTCTTATGAGAGACATCAATTCATGCAAGAAGAGGATGAAGACCTACGTATCCTTAAATTTATGAAATGCTCAAAAATGGAAAAAATAATTAGTGATAACTTTAATATTGTATAATACTTTAGATCAACTCCTGCTGTAGTAACACATATACCCCTCTGTGTGGTCGTGTTCATTTGCTTTATATATGTGTGTATTGTTTTATATCTTTGTTCTATATTGTAATGCATATGTGTATAATGTGAAACAGCAATAAATTCTTTTCAACTTCAATAATGTCTGTAGTTGAGAAGTTATTGTACCAATAGGTGGGAGAGATATATGTCTAATTAAAAGAAATAAAACAAAGATCATTCGTGCGATCAACCTCTAGTTGGTCATATACACAGGGCTCTCAAGTTTTGAAGTGAGTTCAGAGTGAGATTTGGTCGACGCAAGGATGGATGTCTGGCAAATGACGCATAAATTAATGCAAACAAAAATAATTATTGACTTCATGCTAAACTTTGTTATCATTTTATTGTCTATGTGTTGTTTATTGTATATGTTTGTGGCTTGCTTTGAGTCATTTAGTTTTCGTTTTAAAACAATATAAATGAACAGACGACGTAAGTTTTTGTTGTTGGCGTTCGTCCTTTTATATAGTTTTTAAAAGAAAACTTTAAAAGATACTTTCTGTGCAATAAGTGTGGACGTTTTTGTATTAAAAACTTTAATCAATGTTTCTTATACCACTCCATTTTAAAATGATTGATATTTTTTCAACGAACGAACCGTGATAATTTAATTGCGTGATAAATACAATGCGTGGCGTGTAAACAGATGGGAATGTGTGTGTCACACGCCAAATGCGTGAGACTTGAGAGCCCTGTAGACATAAACAAAGAAATAAGCATGAAGAGACAATGACATAACATTGAAGTGCACTGTACTCATGACAGAAAGACGCCATGTTTGAAAACAAAGATAAATTAAATGGAATAAAACAAAGATCATTCGCTCCTTTACATTCATGCTTCTAGTTGGTCATGGACATTTATATATAAACAAAGAGGAAAGAATGAAGAGACAGTGCCATAACATTAAAATACAAAGTACTCATGACAGAGAGACAGACACCATGTTTGAAAACAAAGATACAAAGAGCGATTGATATAACATTTTCACAGGACCGAGTACTTTTCCTTTTCTTTTCGAACATAGTGCTAATGAGAAAATAATAAAAAGGTAAAGAACTACAGAAATATATAATATATTAGTTAAATGATTATAAAAGTCAGACTCAAAAAAGATGATCAATGATACAAATGTCAATAATGTCTTGTAATAAGAGTCATAACAATATCTTTATAATCTCATTTTATAAATAATATAGATAAATATGGCAACAGTGATATGTTTAATGTATTATCACGGTGCCCTTCCGTCAATTCCATCATGTTTATGACGGGGAACTTAAACATGGTGCCCTTCCATCAATTTTCTTTATTTATTTAAAATACTTTCAATAAAAATACTCCGGAACATGCTTGAAGCTTAATATATTCCAGGGCCATATGTTGCTTACATAAATATAAATAAAAGATCATGACAATAATTAAGATACATTTTTTCTTTAAATATTCACTCCATAAAATGTTGTATTATATATAAAGCTCCCATATAGTTTGAAGCCTTATTATATGCATTAACAACATTAGCATTTATAGATAAACCTTCAATAACATCAATACATAATACTTGTTGCGACAGTAATGACAAAAATATCCAAGATGATAAAGTTTCATATAGGTATATTAGGGTATTGATTTGAGGGAAAATCAACATTTCAAACTTTGCACGGGAAACTATTTTCATGATGTTATCGTAAGTATTCAAACTGGTTAATAAGATTGGTGAACCAAGGTTTGGGCAATACAAAAACAAACATGTAGCAGTTTGACTACTCAATGACGTCACTGGAGAACAATTATATCTATCTATCTATATATATATATATATCAATCTCTCTATCTATCAATAAATTTTATATATGTATATGTATGTGTGTGTATAAATAAATGAATAAAATATATATATATATATATATATATACATTATATAAATATATATATTCGTTCTCCAGTGACGTCATTGAGTAGTTATACTGCTGGGATTACATGTTTGTTTTGTATTGCCCAGACCATATTATACAGACCTTTGGTGAACGTGGTGTCAATTTATGACGTCATATGGTGCCGGATATTTTTTTGCGAGGGTTTCATTTTGTATTTCATAATTTAAAAACCAATTATGCAGTAAAAAGTCTCCCTAGAGCAGGGATGCCAGGGTGAAATCGGTCAGGGGCCGGACTGTTTTCAAGTGGGACCTCGGGGGGCCAAATTACCGGTACATTTTTGGCCTTGCAACACTAAACACTAAACAAAAGTAGATTTAAATTTGTTGATATTGTATCATAATATTTTTTTTATAAAAACACTTCTCAACCACTAACGTAACGGGCCAAATGAGATGTCCATTCGGGCCAGTTCCGGCCCGCGGGCCGCCACCATGGCACCACTGCCCTAGAGGTTACATTAGATTAATAATTTAGAGCGCCCCCTAGGGAGTAAAAAAGAACTAACATTATGCTCAACTCCTATGCTATTTATATGTAGCTTATGTACTTATGAAATAATGCTTACAAATAAAACTTTTTTTTTTTCATCCAATTTAAAAAAATCTTCTTATTTGCATTAGACTCCCCAATTGGGAAGAACTATATTAATAAATTTAAAAATGCCAAAAATCATGGGGTTAAGTTTTTGAAAAATCAGTCTTTTGGGTTTCTGAAAAAATATGAAACACTTGAGAATAACTTTTTTATAATATATTGTCAGGCTTTTTAAGCTCCTTCTTATGAACTCAAGTTGAAATCTGTGAGTTCACCAGGAGCGGAGAATAAAACACTTTTCCATTTATCAGTTTTTATGCCAAAACTCAAAAATTATTAACTAGTATTCATTTTTTTTCCAACACGAACTTATTAGAAATGCAACATTCTATAGATACTATTTTTTAACTTGATGCGATCAACTCAACAGACAACCCACAAAAGGCCCCCCACGGACGGACAAACTCCAATTCTAATGTAGATTGAAAATAGATCATCTTTCCCCTTCGGATATAAACAAAAAAGCTAATCCCCAAAAGATTCCTCATTTCTGGTGGGGCTATTCTTCCTTCGCTTCCCCATCTTATCTAGATAATACGTACGCGTTCGTAAGATAAGAAGAAGAGAAAATACACAGAGAGGAACAAAAAAAGAAGAATCTTCTTATGTTCTACTTGCGAACCAGGAATTAAGGCTTCTGGCTTAGCAGTCCTCGAACTTTCGGTCCGTTGAGGTCGGTCAGAGTTTGTCCGGAGATGTTAGGGATCCCACGATGTGAATAGATCACTATAAAACACACAACAACCACCCAATTTTTTTCTTCACTAGAGTAAAAACAAGTATATGAAGCCTAGCTGCACTAAGAAGTTAGTCTTTATTGTTTATTTCTTGTTTGAGAATAAAGAAATTAATTTAAAAACAATAGATTAATAGATGATTCAATGGTTTTTAATTTTCTCTCTAGAGATTAACTTGAAATGAGTATTATATTTATTATAATAAAAATATTTTAGGAGGGGGAGGGGGGATTAACAAAAAATGCATATAAAGTAGTCCTTTACGCAGAGATTAATAACTATCAAGAAGAAATATTTGACTAACAGGTATATAATCTATATCTTATAGTCATATATTGAGGGACACTAATTACAACAAGTTTGTTTGATGAAGCAATAAATTTGAGCCTTGCATATTCCATCTATTTATGGGTTTTAATAGCCCAATGTTAAGTTTTCCTTATATATATATATATATATATATATATATATATATAATATATATATATATATATATATATATATATATATATTATATATATATATATATATATATATATATATATATCTATATATATATATATATATACTCGTCGGAATCATTAATATCTCCGTGCAAAAACAATTTACTGTTTTAAAAACATCAATGTTCATTGGATTGTTATATTATGTAAGGTGTGGAAATATATATATGTATATATTCTCCAATGGTTAAAATTTAATAAAATTATCGGCTGTTGCAGAGTATATAATTAAAATACAGTAGTGCATTGAGTCAAGGAGTACTAAAGAGATGGAGGGAACACTCTAATGTAAACAATAATATTTGTACCTATGTAGTCACACTTTACACAGTTTTATACTACTAAAAGAGATGAAATTAAGTTTCTCAACGACGACATTCGAGTCCCATAAAGAGGAAGAGTACTCCACGTCTACTTACAACCCCCTAAGGATGAAGTTGAGGATTTGTGCCGGTGACTAATCAGTCCGTGAAGTCTATAAGCTTTTGGAATCGTCGTTGAGAAACTTAATTTCATCTCTTTTAGTAGTATAAAACTGTGTAAAGTGTGACTACATAGGTACAAATATTATTGTTTACATTAGGAGTGTTCCCTCCATCTCTTTAGTACTCCTTGATTGAGTCCACAACCATATAAAGTAGCCTTTGTTTTCCATCCAATTATTTTGTGTACCTGCAAATAATATCTGGCATTGACGTCTCTTCCTTTTTTCATAGTTCTTTCTAATCATTATTTTTATCGTCAACAGAGCTCCACCTAAAGATAATTCCGTATACTTAAGTAACGTATCTTTTATTGAGATCGTAATACTTATCTATCTAATTGTGTGGTTATTCATATCCCTTCATTACTACCTTATTCTACCGGAAAATACGGTTGCCTCTGTAATCCAAATTATTTTAAATATACAAAAGGTCTTATTCAGACGTAGGAAACAAATATTCTTACATACAATAACAAGAAATTCCAAATGAGTACTAGAGGCATATATACACTCAGAGAGTGCAAACCTCCCCGTCATGAGCCTTCCGGGGCGGATTTTTCACGACTGGGGAGGCGTAGAGAGACGGGGGAGGGTTCCCCTAGACGGAAATTCCGAGAGGAAGACGCTCCGGCACCCAATTTTCACAGCACAGCGACATTTATTGGCAGAGTAGGCTAACTTGAAAAATTTAGTAGTATTTAGCTCATTGGCGCCTTAATTCTGCACTCAGAGATGCCAAAATTAATCACTTCTTCCTTTTGGCACTTCCAACAACTCTACAAAATTTCATCCAAATCCGTTAAGTTCTTTTGAGTTATCCTGCTGACAAACCAACAAACAACCAACCAACAAACGCCAGTAAAAACAATACTCCTTCGGCGGAGGTAAAAAAGCATTATAACCTTGTATAATAAATAAAACCTGTTGGGGTATGTTTTATGATCCACTTCTTTTTATCATCCCAACCATAACGCATACTTTTTGCCCGAGCGATATGGATAATATTCCTTACGTTATTTGAATTGTTTTAAGTGTATTACTTTAAATTGATGGATATAAGTATCCATTTCATATTGGATCTCTAATGATGTGCATATGAAAACCCCAACTATTATTTCTAGGATATATACGTGTACGGTAAGCTCTGGTCGAGAGTTATCAAAAAATGGAACCATAAAATACAAAATTACTGCTACAAAAATTATCAAAAATCATGAAGGTTAAAATGAGTTCAACTCTAAGAAACTATAAAATTATTAAAATTATATACTGCATTCGTAAACTTTATTTCCTTGAAAGAAAATTAAATATTTATGCATATAATAAATATCTATCTAGAGCAAAAAGTTAAGTATCTGTCCTTGTATTTTTATTTTTTTTTCCTTGATAACACAGTCAATATTTTTGAAACTAGAAAACATATGCTCAAGAAATAAAACTGCACATCTTTTTGATGCAATTTTCATTCTGTCAACTCCTTCAGAATGGAAAAAAGGTTTTGGCATTGATTTTGCCAAAGTGTTTCACATCATTTTGGATTTACATCAATAGACCCTTGAATTTCACCAAGCTTCAAAATCTGGCCCTAAATGGATACACAGGAAATACATCTTTAATATTAAAAAATCCTATCACTTCGGCTTCAACATTCTTTAAAAAGTCGTTTGGCCTTAGCTGCAAACTGTTCTGTCTATAAAAAACAGAGGTGGACTAATTTGTACATTGACTAGGGTGCAATAGTAGCCAAGACATAAAATATAGATTCTAGTGCCTACACAAAAAAAAAAAAATTGTGGTGCCCCTAAAAAAGCTAACTTTCTCCGATAAAATTTGCTCATATTTATCTTTGAATACCTTTTATAGGTAAGCAAGCTATATTTGAAGCCACAAAAAATAAAGGGTAGTGTCTATGTAACTTTTAAAAAGGCATTAAAACTGTACAATTCCTGCTTTATAACTCTTTATTTAGCTCCAGGACGTGTCTTATCTATGTTTGTCTTACAAAAGGCTATCTAAGAAAAGTCCTTTTCTCGTTGAAAAATACATTTTGGACCTTTCCGTTTGTTAAATTATTGCGTCTACTATTTATGGAACCGTTCTCCTGTCGTTTGGATTTTAAAATTAATTATTCATATCCAATTACGAGTGACCTTACGCATATAGAACATAGCGTGTGCCACATTCGTTTAATATGCATATATATATATATATATATATAAATTGACAACAGGGAAATAAAGAGAGGGTAAGACTCAATTTTGATAAAGATTGGGATGACAAAAAAATAGGGATAAAACCGCTGTTCTATATATTTATCATTCATAGATAAACAAAAAAAAAGATACTCGGTCGGGTGTTTAGTTTAATCCTTCGTTGGTTGAAACGGTTCTTTACTTTCATTATCAGGATATTTCAACCCCTCCATTGTACGTCAAAAATCGTTCTTTGCATTTCACACCAGGATAGTGAATGAGGGCGTAACATTGAATCTAGGGCAAGATGGATTCACATATCCTAAATACTTTGGAAACAAGAAAAACATCCTGAGAGAAGTTTAAAGAAAAAAATGCAACCGGAGAGGATGTATCTCTCAATATAAAAACGGAATCGACTCCTTTTTACAAATATTCATTGATTCCATCAGACTCCTTTATCAAAAATATATATGATATTTTTCTCTCTATCTTTAGTTTGTAGTATTGGCTATGTTTCCATTTGTTCATAACTAGAGATGACAAAAAGGGAGCTCTTGCAAACTTATTTAATTGTATGGGAGTAAAGTTACATGTTGTGGCATATTGCCAACAGCTTGGTTTATAAGAACTTTTCTTTCCAACAATCAATTTCGAGAAAAAGTCTTCGGTTGCTATCCTACCTATATTAATTTTGGTATAGAATAACAAAGAAAACGTTTTTCATCGTCAATATATGTTGCTGTAACACTATATTTTCTATGACCTAACATTATTGAATATCCTTCCAACTATTAAATTATGGCTCAGTTATAGTAGTTATGACATGTATTAGAAGAAGACTTCTACAAACATGTCTATATAACCAAGCTTTATAGCTCAAGATTTTTGTGCATGGGGTTTTAGCACACTCATATATAAAACTAGAGGCATATATACACTCAGAGAGTGCAAACCTCCGCCGTCATGAGCCTTCCGAGGCAGATTTTTCACGACTGGGGAGGCGTAGAGAGACGGAGAGGGTTCCCCTAGACGGAAATTCCAAGAGGAAGACGCTCCCGGCACCCAATTTCACAGCACAGCGACATCTATTGGCAGAGTAGGCTAACTTGAAAAATTTAGTAGTATTTAGCTCATTTGGCGCCTTAATTCTGCACTCAGAGATGCCAAAATTAATCACTTCTTCCTTTTGGCACTTCTAACAACTCCACAAAATTTCATTCAAATCCGTTCAGTACTTTTTGAGTTATCCTGCTGACAAACCAACAAACTAACAAACCAACAAACCAACAAACGCCAGTGAAAACAATACCTCCTTCGGCGGAGGTAATTATGGCGTGCCCAATCGTCGAGTGCTTATTTGATATACTATTTATCTAAATCTAGTATTTTTTGTGTCATCATCTCCTATGCATCCGCATGTTTTGCTCGACAAAAAAGTGTTTTACCATCTGTGTTTTCATGGAGATCATAGGAGTTCATGCGTCCATTGTTGGGTTTGCATATTATTTGATTTTTCCTCTGCCTCCGAGCCAAGGGATGAATACATTAATGTTTCTTTGGGGCGTATTGGGGACGGAGTCCATCATCTTGTTTAAGAAACGGGTTCTGAGAAATAATAATACCAATTGGATTTACATTGATATTTTCCTTACTGCAATTGTACTGTACTGTACTTGGCCTTAGCTGGAATGCACGTGTACCACCTGAGTAGGCCAACTCAATTCTCCATTAACTCAAGAATTGCATTTTCCTCCTTATCCGCTGTTGCAATATGTAAGTAACAAACACTCACATCCATTTTTACGTCTTCAATCAGTTCATGTGGATAGATAATGGCAATGTAATATTGATAGTTTGCCTCTTTTTCAGGGTTTGAATGCACAAAGGTGTTTTTTGGAATCCGAGTGATAAGAAGGAACATTCAGGCAGGACTGCAGAATGTGGACCAAAGGAATAGTTATTATGAAATTACATTATTTATTGCGATAAAAAGCAACAAACTTATCATAAATATTTATTTTATTTTTTGAAAAAATAAATGTAAATAAAATAAATATATTTATATATTTTTTTTAAACAAATACATAGATATTTATAACGACTACATCATAATATATTAGATATTAGGAATAAACATGTTTTTTTTTTATACGAAGACCTCACACAAAGACTTGATTGTACACAATTAATTCAAAATGGGAAAAATATTTTAACATGTATTCATCGTTGAGGGGACAACACATTCATTGTATAATAAAGTATAGTAAGTACTGTATAGTTAAAAGACATTAAACTTTTTTTTCATTGACAGGAGCAACACGAATTCATATATATATATATATATATATATATATATATATATATATATATATTTTTAATGACATAGTGACGTTAGCAATGGGTACAGAATAAATGGGTATTATATGGTAAACATAATAAGGTAAAGGTCGAGAAACGTCTTCAATGCTGAATAAATATTATTGTTACTTTGTTTTAAAATTAATTGAAGCAATATATTTTGTTTTTCTTCCATAACTTAATATATGAAAGTTTATATTGTCTTTTTATAGAATAATATTATAACTTAACATACATATCAATAGAAATATTTTAAATTGACGTTAATTTTAGACTATGAAAAATTGTTCTGGCCGACAGCCATCAAGAAATACATATATAGTGTATGTGATCACGCCTTACAATAACGAAAAGTCGTCGCTTTCCTAAGATAAATCTATATTTTGTGGATGAAAAACATTTTATTTATTGTGCATAGAGTTTATTTTTCTTCAGGTTGAAGACGACGACAAATTATAAAAAGAACAGCGAAATAAAGGAAATCAAATGAGTATCATAAATCGTTTTTATTTTCCCCTAATTACATTTATAAATTTTACGTTAATAAACATAGACAAATTTTTGTATTTGAATTACGGATATTTCAATTCGTAAAAGGAAAAAAAACACAAAGACTATTTGTATAAATTATATTAATAAGATATGAAAATTAAAATATTTACTTAGAAACTAATACACTTTTGTAATTAAAATATATGAATTGACGACAGAAGTGTTTTTTATTCATAATTGCAGGGATTTTGTAAATTAATGTATGAATCCATTAAAATTACAAATTAAATGAAAAATAAAAGAGTCAAATTTATTTCATATTTATATCATGAAACTTTTTATCATGGCATATTAAATGTCCTTTAAATTTCAAATCCATAAGAAATGGTAATAGTAGGTATAAAAGCTATACATTTTTTTATTATGCTATGAAATTTTACAGCAAACTAAGTTTAAAATTTAAATAAAATAAAAACCTACATATTTCAATGTTTGAATCCATTTAATAAAAGGGTGAAACTCGAAGATGTATATTAATTAAATGACCTCTGACGTAGTTATAATGTTTAACTACCAATGACTATTATCATGAGATCCTTAAAAATATAACACTGAATCAACTCAAATAATAGTCTTTTGGGTGCGAATAATTAAAGTTCAATGTTGCATTATTGTATTCCTTTTATTGAAAGATAAAGTATTATATAGTTGTTAAAAAAATTACTTTTTAAAAGATAATATTTGGCTTAAGAATGAAGTAGTGAAACAATAAAATTACATAAACTTGATTTAAACCATCATATCGGTTCTTTTCAGTTAATTACTATTTATTTTCAAATGAATGTACTTGCCTTTATCTCCAAAGGGACAAAATGAACCCTCTAAATCCTATTCAATTTATTGAAATTACATTTGCATATTATTACTTGTTCATTTATAATAAATATATTTTTCTAAGGTCTACATCATGCACTATAAATAAACTATATTTATATTATCATTCAAATACACAATTATGCTATATAAAATCTAGACGAGTTATGATCAGAATAGGGTAGCTTGAAGGGTTTAAATCAAAATCCGAAGTTAAGCTTCAACAAATTTGTACAAGCAACTAATGTACCTACATGTTTTCTCAAGGGGGTTACAAATTTCCCATTTTCTTGACTTTTTTATTTTACTTTTCAATCATGTTTTCCCACCATGTCTGAATGATATCTTAACGAAGAAATATTCAAAATATTAGAGAATAGAAAATATTTTATTGTAATATGGCTCTTTTCTTATTTTTGACCAATCTTTCCGAAAAAAATACCTAAAGACATAAAAAGACGAGATAATGAAAAAGTAAAAAGTTTGAAAATCCAAGATTGGATAGGGTTAGGCAGCTTCAAACCACCAAATTTAGGCTAATAATTTTACGGAAAGTAATTATGTATTTTGGGAGAGAGTGATATTATTTTTTTTTAACAGTACAAGTATATGTTATATGAAAATAAAAAGATTTTGCATTTTGCAGGAAATAACATTTACGCATACTCAATAAACGCTATCTAAAACGAGATCCTTTGATTGTAATTGTATTATGTTTGAGGATTTTTTTTTATTGATGATTTAGTGGCGTCCCACTCCAAGTCTGTTACTATTGTTTTGTATGTTATTGTGACTTGTAGGGAACCAGGGTCTCGGCGATGACTGAAGTCCATTGCGGAGTGATGTCGGAGTACTCCGTTACCGTTGTGAAGGTACATGCGATTAGAGTGCCCAATTGGGCTAGAGGAATCCGCCGCACAGCGACAGGAGAGAATGCGTCGATACTGAGCCTAAAAAAATATAGAATCGAAATTCTTAACATTTCAATTTCATAGATGAATGTTTTTGAGCAGCCTCTGTTTGAGTATTTATAGTTTTATTAAATTCATATGTGAAAGAAAACAATTGTTTTTTAAGCATAATGCAAAATATACTGCTATTTAATAGTTTATCCCAAATCAAACCAAGGTTAATATATAGTTCAATCCATATTAACAAGCATGATAACAAAGGATGTTATGGCTTATTGGCGAAAGCCAAATATGCTCTGGCGAAAGAAATGAACCTATAAGAGGAGGATTGTTTGCATCTTTTATATTTTATCGCGGTCCCCTGTAGGTCATTTATATGCAGAAAATTATTTTGATTATTTTTGTGGGAAAATGTATCTGCGAACATTTTTCAGGTCATCTTTAAAAGCTAAGCTAGCTTATTTAATCTAATATTAAAATATAATATTTACCATATATGTAAAATAATCTTATTTTTGACTTTTGTTTTGTGTTACAACAATCAGGTTGGGCTTCTGTTCCTTATTATATGAGCTCTACAAATGACGTTTGTTTGTTTCTTACCTTAAACTGCGCTGACATAAATAATATATGATTGGGTTGATCGCGGAATTTAGGTAAAACATACAGTGCGTGAAAATTCCAGCTTGAATGATGATCCATTTGATTGTTTCGTAGACAGATGGTTTTTCTTTGCGAAGGATGTACTGTAAAAATTAGGACATTAAGGGTATCTGTACATTTTTTCTTGATTTAATGTATGATTATAATTTGGATAAAAGGCGTAAGTACAATTACTGGTGGAATTAAACATAAGAAACTCTTTAACTTAGTCAATTATAATAAAAACAAATGTGGAATACAACTATTAAAAAATGTTTGAAAATGTATTCTTAACAAAGATATAAGTATCTTAAATCATGTTTATGTAATTATGTAAGTTTAAAATTTAATGACTGTTCGATTGCTATTGTTTAAGTAGAACAAAAATTATCTTTCGCGTTTAAAATATAGATTATTACATACTTACACATTATTAACATAGAAAAATGACATGACAGCAAAGCAACGTTTCTCTCCCATCAATAAGTTTGTATAAGTAGCATATCTAGCAAATTTTAAGGTCAAACTTGGTGAACAGGACAAATAGTAGAAAGTACAAAGTTTGTGGTGATTGTGTGGTAACTGATCGAAAGGACAAAAATGTTAAATGGAATTTGAAGCATTAATTGTTTGGCGTTAGCCGATTGTTACTATTGTAAAATTAATTTCTGAACGCTCATTGACAAAGCGTTCTTAGAAAAAGTATTATATGAAGAAATGTCAAGAAACAAATATTTATTATATATAAATGATTTCATATTGTCGAAACAATCGTTCGTATATGAATTGAGCTATGTAAAAAGTAATTGTTTGCATGTTTATTGTAAAATTTATTTAGGTTTATCCAAATATTCTGACCGAGGTTTGAGTGCTTCTATTGTTCTTCTGTTTTGTCCATTTTTTCTGTACGTTTTCTTTATGACGGTTTTGGATCGTTTTTAGTGCCCACACATTAATAGTTAAATGACAAGTTAAAAAAACAAATAAGATAAACAAACCTGAGCAATAGGAAGACAATGAACAGGAAAGGAATTAATGGTAAAGATGATAACGACTGCAATAAGCATTTTAGCCACTTTCCTCCGTGTTCGTAGTTGGTTGTCAAGATTTTTGTTGGCAGAAAACCCTCGGTTGACTCGACCATGGGCCTCATAGGCCGTGCTGCTCCCAGAGTTCTGTTCAATGAAGGATGCCGTGGCGTTTCCATTGCGAATGGCGCTTGAGGCGTTTCGAGCCAGGAGGGCTCGACGATTGAGGCCGTAGTCCGAGGTCTCCTGGGATCCCGGAATGTTATTACGGCGCCAAAGGGTCCTCACAATGTGATAGTATGCGATTGACATGAAAATGATGGGGAGGAGTAAAGGACCACTGCCTGAAAAGTAGCCGACGGAAAAAATAATTAAGAAAAATATTTGTAAAAATCTGAAAACGAAAATAACTTGTCTGATTTTAAATTAGCTCTGGTTACCTCTACAACAAATATCTCTTTTCATTTCCCATCTTACTCTCTTTCTTCAAAATTCCATTCTCACAACGAATATCCATTTATCGTTTTGTATGATTAAACAAAGTTGTCATTTTTTTTTCCACATCATTATTTCCTTCCAGCCAATCACGTTATAAAGACTCAATATTAAGCGTATTCGTTTTACACTAAATACCAAAGAGTATTTGGACTTTACTGGAAATAATAATGAACGCACAGAAAACAATAAACATTTTCTAATTCCCAGGTAATATAACACAGAAAGTGAAATATATTTTTGAAATTTTTTTAAAACTTCAATTGAACCAAATATTACTACTTTGACGGGAGTTCATCCAAGGTGCTAAAACCCTAGATATATAATTGAGTACATGTTAGAACATTTATATAATTATCAAATTGTTACCATTGGTTTCAATAACTAAGATCTAGTAGTCTCAGTAGTTGTGGTAATTACATTTTTTTCCTTTATACCATTCTATATATATCTTATTTTCATGTTCTTTTAATCCGTATAAGACCCTATAAATATAGTTTTTTTTTTTTTGGGGGGGGGGGATATTCCACCTAAGATGAAAATTAGGGACGACTGGAGGTTCATATTATATTTCATTGAATAGCAAATGAAATTTCGTTCGTGGATCATTGTATTTACTGCGACCAACATTCCATAATTTTGATGTTTTTTTTGATGACAACATATCACAAAATTCAATGAAATAAAAAAAATTAAAATCTTTATGCATAATGAATGAAGCAAAAGAGTTATTAAACAAATGATTAATGTTTTTGAACGATGAAACCACACTTTTATATAACTGGAAATTTCTTATTGAATGTGAAATAAGCATATGCTTTCAGACATGTAAGATAAAAGCCCTTCCCCATCAATGCTTCTAATCATTATTGTAAATACTTGATCCTATAAGCACATATATACTTTGATCAGAAATGAAATCCACCTACTGTTTAATCATACAATGTCTATGGATGTAAAATTTTTTTTGCATAGTAATAAGTATGTGCAAACACAAAATAAAATAATCACTTCATTCTTATACTTAAAAACAGCACAATAATCAAACAACAAAATATCCTTGGGGCTTTTTTGTTTGCACATACTTGTTTATGTGTATATCCATTGTAATACAGTATGCACCAGTTATATGCTGGTTTCACTATGCCATAAAACATAATAAATGGTGTAGCTTTCGTACATACATATATAAAGAAGATTTTTTAATTAACTAATACTGAAGACTAGGATAACGGTGAAGTTAATTTGACTGCGACTTTAAAAGTTAATAGGTTTTATATCTCTGATCCGATATGCTTCAAATTTACGACTATCATTTATTTCACTCATTCAAGCTTTATTTAATAGATCAAATCACTGTTTAAATTTGATGAAGAGTTATGACGATATATACTTAGAATGATGGAGAGTCAAAATTATTAGTTTTTGATTGATGTAATTAGGGACTCTGCGTGAAACAAGTCATGAACCTCTTAAAAATCGTAATAATGCAAACGAGTGCAAGTGTATGTGCAACAGAAGAGAGGACAATGATGGTGATTAATTTATTTAGGGTAAAAGAAAGTTCATCGATTCAGTATAAGACTCTCCTTGCTATAGATCAACAACAGTTTTAGGTGAGTAGATATATTCGTTTTTGAAAATCTTTATATTTTATATATAATACAGTGATTTATTCCTGAATAATGTACATTATACACATATTTGGTAGCTCGATTTAATTTGTATTATGATCTTTTTTTTTTTGCTGTTTATAGATGGCATGGATTCTTCTGAACAGACAACTGATGCTCCAGATTTAGATGCTGAAATTAATGCAATGATGATAACTTTGAAGTTCCTGAAGTCACAATATATTCTTTATTCTTTTTAAATCCAAGATCTTAGCCCGTATTTTGTCATTTTTTTAAATATTTATTTGTCTCTGTTTTTAGTAGTGTAAAAAATATACATATTGTTAAAAATGTAAGATCTTGTTGAGAAAATGCAAACATATACTTATATGATAACAAATTTCGTATATAATCAAGTTTAAAATTATTCTTACTGTGTTTTGCTTGAATATATTTAATCTATTTTTCCTTTTTGTGATATGGGCTTCATATTTTTGTATTCAATAGATCTGCTAAATTAGATAACAAAGATCCATATTAACCAAATAACCCTCATTATTTGTTGTAACGATTTAATTAAGAGAACAAGACAAAATAAAACATAATTTGTAAATATTTTATGTGTAGCAGCAAATGAAAAAAAAAATTTTACAAGAATAATTGCCGACTTACCTTCAATAAAATGATGGCAAAGTCGACATTATCACTCCACTTTGGCTTGCAGCTTGACAAATCAAAGAAGATTTGGTCCTTGGCAAGACATGGAAACTCTTCCTCATTATCAAAGGGTGTGACCGCCTCCAGGGAAATTGCGTTAGGTATCCCAATGATGGCTGATATGGTCCAAATCCCAGCTATGACAACGGCTGCCCTTCGTTTTCCTGGAGGAAAACTGAAGAGGACGACAAATTGCGTAGTATCTGTCGTAGGCTATGAAGGTCAATGTTAAAACTGACACTGATACGGATATGTCCTGCAGAAAATGAAAAGTACAGAGAAAACAAAGTAAATATCATATATACTATTATGTTGTTTGTTAGATAAACATACAAATCATAAAATATAACTTCTCTAACATCAAGACCCATTTTGAGGTTAATTGACGTAATAATTGATTCCGTACACAAAAATTCACACACATTTATCAAAAAAACAATTATATGGATCAACCTACAGCTAATTCACATATATTGTTTTATAAACTACTTCGGTAATTAAGAAAAAATAGTTGATCGTATGTACAAATCTTTGGTGTCTTTTGTCAATCATGATACTTTATTTTTTTGTCTTTCATCAAAACAAATTTTAATACCTTTCCATATATATTACGTTATATATTATATATATATATATAAAAGTGGTTGTGACAAATCATTCTTGATATCATTATAAATCCTTAATATTGTCGTAGCACTAAACATGTAACATTGCATAAGTAGTCAATAGTATGCCTGTTTTGTTGTTAGAGCTAAATAGTGTGTTTGTTGAGCTTTTATTTCACACCACAAAAACTTAATCCGATATATTAATATTTTAGTTAATTTTTTAAAATATACCAAAGCAGCTACAAATATGAAGAGATTATAATTCATTGTTGCATTTCCTATATAGTTATTATTTACGATGACCTGTTCTCTTGATATAAAAACAGAGCAACTGATGGTACATATTTAATGCACTAATATATATATATATATACATATATATATATATACATTTAATGTATATATATGTATACACGTTGTTCTCATTCGTGAAACATTGTTTTATGATCTTTTTTCTAATATACAGCATAATTACATATAACATCGCAATATAACGAATACTATTGGTTTATCGTCTGTTTTTTGCAAACAAAGTTTTAATATATGATTGGAAAACTTTCATTACATTATATAATATATATACTTATTTATTGGAACATAAAAGTTTTAATCGAAGAGATTGTGTTTTTTATTCCAAAATAGAAGAAGTATCCTATACAATTTATCATACGAAATACTCGAGGGATTTCAGGATGGCTCATATTTATATTTTATTAAGTTTAAAAATATTTTATTTATTTCAACTATTCCATTTACATTGAGTGTCCTTAACAACTGACTCAAGTTCAAATTCTTTTTTTGTGAATCGTAGTAATATCTCTAAGAGAAGGGAAGTAGGTTTTCCGTCAAATATATCTAAAGGTTTTTCTTCTAAAATAATTTTACGAAAGTAGCGTGATTAGGTTAAAGACTCCATCATTAAATTGATCTCGCTGATGTTCGTGAATAGATATTTTCTTATATAATGGACTCGTGGAAATATAGTTAAACTAAACTTTAAAGATAAATTTTAAATTATATATTATAGATTATGCTTCTTCTTGTCTCACCCCCCCTTAAGAATTTACATATGATATCGCAACAAAGTGTTCCCTTAACTACCTTAAACTTTTAATTTTTTTCGACAACATAGAAGGATACATATACGGTTTGACTAACTGAGTAGAAAATCGATATTAATATCAGCTTATAAAGCATGTAGTGAAGATGAGAAAAATCAATGTGCTAAAAGAGCCTTTTGAAATCATTGTTTTGAGCCATGTTTTTAACAAAACAGTCCTGATTTGATTTTATCAATATATTATAATTATGCAATATAGATTTAATGTTAAACGAACTAAATGAATTTTACCTTTTTTCAGAAAATTAATAAATTAATTACAATTAAGCATTGTATCTTTGGTAACAAAATAATTATACATCAAATACTACGTGCAATATAATAATTTATCGTTACTATTATTCCTTTGTTAACGTATTAAATGTGTTTTCCTCAAACATGGCATCTTCGCAAGTGATCGAACATTAGCATTAATTATATAATTAAAACGTTCCAAGATCCATCGGTTTTCTAGAAGTTTTAAACAGGTAAATCATTGAAGATTTGCTCGAGACTGCATCATCTATGATCATTGGAAAAAAGCATTTTTTTGTAAACATTTACAAATACTGAGATCATATTTTATGCAGCAATCAATGTAGTTAAGGTATATATCGCAAGAACAGAGTGACGTCCAACTATCTTTTTTTTTTTAGAACCCTCAATAAACAATACATTAAAAAAACAAATTTGGTTTGAGCCAACGGTATCAAAACCTAATCTTGTTTCACTCATTTTTTTGAAGTCTTTTATAAATCAAGTATTTATATTTATTAATGTGCATGGAGCGCGTTAGCTCAATGGATCTTGTGCAATGATGAGGGCGCATGTTCGACTCACATGGAAAAATGGAAAGGTCACGCTGGAACAACCTCATTAAAAAGATCCTAGTCCTTATTGGAAATTTATTAAATATAAAGATGATTCCTATCCACTTGGATGTAATTTCATTACAAGAGTGCACAAATATAAATAATAGTACTATAACCATCGAAGGCTCATCAATTGAGATACCCATACGTTGATTAATCATTGTAATATATATAATTCTTTTTTTGGTCGTGGTTTTTTATGGTTCTAATATCTATTCACAATCAATAATCTAGTACCCCTGCAATATGCATCCATCCATATCCAATTTAAAGGACGACTACAGAATACTATGCTTTAAATCAATAAAAATCATTTTATTTTATTTCATTATTGTATAATTGAAGGAAAAGGCATTTAATTAATCAGTATATCAAACAGAATATATATAGTACATTATTTTTATTTGTTATAAATGGTCATATTGAGTTGATGCAATTTTTTAATATGTTGAATCAAGGGAAATTAAATATTTCATTTAATACGACTTTATAACTCCATGAATACCATTCAGTGTAATTGAGTACCATAAAAAATATTTTAACATCCGAATAGTTTCCATGTTTACTTCAAGAAACATTGCCACTACCTTTGTGTTATTTCATTTCAACACGCTTTTCTGATTTCCTAACATCCGAAGATAATATACACCTTGCATCTGTTAGAATATGAGTAAAAAAATACTTTCTCATATTCACGTATATTTTTTTTACAAATACATTTTTTTTACTTAAAAACCGTTTGTATTATTCTATATATATATAGGAAAAAGATCAGCATAATGGCATAACAATAAGACATAATTTCTTAATATATAAATTAAATCAGCAAAAAATTTCTGCTCCTATGCTTGATTGGATGTTTCTTTCTTCTTATAAATAGAAGTATTTTAGCACTTTAACTATACGATTAACTAATGATGAAGAGGTTTTTTTTCGGCTATATATCAATTTACTCACAATTCTTAGACAAAATTATTTTTATGTTTATGAGAAACTAAGAGCTTGCAAAGGAATTTGGGCCGTCATAGGAGAGAAAATAATTTTTCACAGTTTCCACCAAGGACAAACTTCTTCCATGGAAAGGAACATGAGATGAAGCTCCAAAGCTGTATCTACGTCATTTAAAGAATGAGATGCAAACTACTCATACCAATTTGATTACATTATATTCCTAATCCATGCAACTTCTCTAAATAAATAAAGTGATTAGAAGGGGGATTTTTTTACGCATATTAAATAGCGAGAAGATATTACGAAATATTAATGAAACATTGAATTTTATTATATATATATATATTTATTATTTTTATAAAATGTTTTATGACTGCTCATCGTTTTTTCTTTAGTTATTTTTTGACCATTAAATTAAAGTTGTAAGTTTGTATTTTATTAAACTAGATTATCATATTCTCTTTATATGCAAGATGTCGAGATAAATTAATTGATTGAGTATTTGTAATCGAGTATATTTGTATTGCCAAAAAAAATGTTAGTTACATTTGTAATATTCTTAAATATATAAAATAATAAATAATAAAATTATAAAATCATAAATAAAAAAATGCCTATGCAGAATGGATTATATGGGGACGCCTGCGTCCATGGCCCTAAATACTTTCCTGGCTATGGTTAAGGTATTGGCCGACCTCAAAGCCTTAGACAAGTTCCACACAGATGATTAGCGTGACATGCAAAATAGCTGTCTCCCTCCCAATTGGGTTACGCCACTGAAGTTGTGGACCTCCATGGGCCTCCTCGGGATGGGAAGACAAAATCACCAATCGGGTTCCTGGACCGCTGCCCCCGACCGATGGAGTAAAAACATTTCCAAGTTTCCATGGCCACCGCCTTGGTCGGCCACCCCAATCGTTGAAGGAGGGAAGGCTGCTCTCTCAAAGGAGGTCCCCGATGTGATGTGATCCCGCCTTCTTACATCCAACGATGCTCCTGGCGGCGTCCTTTTTTATGGCGACCTGCACAGCCCTGTGTGTTCTGCATTGTCCCCTTGCATTCACTATCGAACGAGGAATTGCTACAGCTGCGGCAGCATAAAGAAATCTTGCAAATCTCAATCAATTTTTTATTATTATTAACACACTCAAAAAAAGGTTACAAGTACCAAAACGAGAATGTATCTAATATTATACTCATATCTAAAAACACTAATATAATTTTTTCCTTGTGAACTCTTAAAGTCATTATAAATAAATATTTCCTTCGTTTTGTTCTACCCTTTGTCTGATTGTCCATAGAGAATAAATTGATAGCTTTGAGGACTCCTTTTTCTTCACAGGTGAGTCTTAAATACTTTGATAATCCTATCACCATTATAAAAGGTATGGGGATTTTCCCCCAAAGCACTTTTGGGGGAAAAATGGATGTCTCAAAATGATATAAAGGTACTCCAAAGTAGTAAGGACCTATCTTTTATAAAATATACAATGATTGAGTTTGTGAGGAGATAAATAATAATATTAGTGGAATTTACAATCATGCAGTAAAAAACGTGGTCTTGAAAGTAACATGGCCAAAGGACTCATGGGGCTCTTGGATGGGAGCTTTTCATTCCTATTATCAACGAAACAGTCAAAGCAAAGATTCTTATATTTTTTGAGTGGACGTCAGATATAGGTATACAGTTTGCTTATTATCTGTTTTGTTATAAAAGGAATAAAGCAATGTCTTTATGAAAACTCATAAATCATTTTTCTTTCGGATTGATATCTACCTATCCATAATTTGTAGTTTTATTGCAAGAGTCACTGATTTTAAAAACAAAATAATATGTTCTTTCCCCTGAGACTTGAAGATTTGCTTCATATGTTTAATAATAATTTTCCGACTATAAGATGAGTGTGTCCTAACTTAAGCCTTTTTAGTCATGATTTTTTTTTTAGTTTAAATGAATTTATTGCTGTTTCACATTATACACTATGGCATTACAAAATAAACAAAGATAGAAAACAGTACCCACAATATAAAGCAAATGAACACGACCACACAGAGGGGTTAATGTGCTACTTACAGCAGGAGTTGATCTAAAGTATTTACAATATTAAAGTTATCACTAATTATTTTTTTCCATTTTTGGAGCATTTCATCATTTTAAGGATACGTAGGTCTTCATCCTCTTCTTGCATGAATTGATGTCTCTCATAAGAGAGTGATGGGCATCTGTGATTAAGTGTCTGCGCTTTGTGGCTCTTCCATACAGATATTGCAGATTCCGTCATATTTTTCCATTTACTTAGATGAGGCCAAAAATGTTCCGTGGCCTGTATGAGCTTGAACAAGAAGACTCATGTTTGGGGCGACAGTTATAGTAGTCTTGGATTTTGGTTTTTTTAACATGCAATGTGGGTGCTTTCATTAATTGATCATCTTTGTATCTACTACACCACTCATAAAAAATACTAAATCTTTATGTAGCTAAGAGGTGTCAAGTACCAACCACTCAAACAGCTCTCACTTTCGATACCTTTTTTTGCTAGGTAGTCAGCATATTATTTCCTGTAATGTTTGAATGACCTCTACACCAATCAAGTTTATATTAATGTCACATTTACCAATGTTTAGTGTTTCTTTACCTTTTTTACGGGTTTCACTCTTTGTGAGAGGATTCAGAATAGCAGCAATTGCTGATTGAGAATCCGATCGAATTATCACGTTTTTTAAGGTTTATCTTGGTTTAGTAGAGCTATCACCGACTGAGTGATTGCAGTGACCTCCGCTTGGAAGACTGATGCTTCGTTATTCAATGATACAGAGGATTGATGAATAGACACATCACCACGAGTGATAGTCCATCCCGCTCCTGTGCATCCCTGCTCATCTTTAGATCCATCGGTGTATATAATCGTATCTGGGTGTTTCAACGTTGCAGTTTGTCAACCCATATGCGACACACCAGTGATATAGTCCATTGACTTGATTCAGTTTTAGTTTGTCCAGTATCTTATCACTAAGAAAACGATGCCCTCGTCGCCTTGGGAGGATTGCCCACTCCATCCCATGTATCACGGAGAGTAAATTTTTGTTCTCCCTTGACTTTGTTGCATGTTCTTTATATAGAGGTCGAGAGGAGTTATCCCTAGCACTGCCTCTCGAATCCTGATGGTTGTGTTAGCGAAGAGTTTGTGTCATATCCCAGAAGTACTACTTTTCTCTGAATGCTTTTTTTAATTTCCTGATTCCATCTTTCTTCGCAGTAATGGAGTGCCCCCATATAAGACACCCATATGTGTCTCTAGGTCGTATAAAAATAACACCCAGATACTTCATTTGGGCTTCATACTCCATACCCACTCCAGCCTCATATAACTGCGGAAAGTATTTAGATCTTATTTCATATGCTTTTGAGAAGGCAATATCTCTTGACTTTGATGGTAAAGGTCAGGCGTTTGTTG
>CP045895.1:4787451-4819378 GCA_013387185.1 Caligus rogercresseyi | reverse complement strand
AATTGACTGAAACAAATGTTTATCCAAATAAGAGCCTCCTACGCAGAAAAGGCTCTATTCGTGCTGCAGCTAAAAGAAGAAAACTAGGTGATCTAGAAAAATAACAGAATCGCTCAGCTCAGTCTTCAGCAAAGTACTTTGAAGCCAATCAATTGTATCGTGAAGCCGACTTAAGCTATCGTACAAAGCTTAAATTAGAGGCCATTCAAGATCTCTCCCACTCAAGATTGAAGTGCGTCGAAGAAGAGAGAAGAAGAAGCATACGAAAGGTTATTTCACTTGTAACACAGTCTGGTGAAGTTTCAAATAAACTCGAATACATTTGCAAGAAAATACGAGACTACTACTCCGAATTATACAACTGTTTCGACTGCAAGAACAATATTAAGTGTTATAGGTGCACCATCAAAAACGCTTCTTTTTGCCATAACCTAAGAACACAAAAGGATGAGAAGAACACAGTCTGTGAAAGAAACAACAATTTACTGGAAAAACATCTATCAAAGGACGAAATAAGGAAAGCTATTTCTGAGGCGAAGCTAAACAGATCCCCAGGCCCATCAGGGTTCAACTTTGAATTTTATAAAAAATACAGTGATCTTTTAATTCCAATTTAACTGCATTTTTACGAAAAAGTTATGGCTGTTGGACATTTCCCAGAGTTTGCTTCTAATGGGCGCATCGTTTTAATACCAAAAAGCAACAAAGACCCCAGGCATCTGAGGAATCTTCGCCCACTCACAATGCAGAATTGTATTTTTAAAATTTTCTCAATAATTTTATCGAATCGTTTGAGCCTCGTTTTATCCAAAATTTTAAATCCTAGTCAATATGGTTTTATAAAACAAAAGCGTATGGAAAACATTACGTTTGGTCTACAAACCCTATTAGAGTCCATGGATAAAGTTTCTGTGATGACAATAGATTTTGCCAAAGCCTTTGATACGCTTTCACATAAATTTATCATTCATACCCTTTTTAAAAAGGATTTGGCGATTTTATCATTCGAATGGTTGGTGCTATCTTAGCCAGATCTAAAACTCTTATTCACTATGGGAGTCAAATGGACAAACGAGGCGTTAGACAAGGCGACCCAAGCGCAGCACTTCTCTTTGTGCTTTGCTTGGATCCGCTAATAATAAATTAAACACTGACAGCAAGATTAATGGCTTTTCGCCAAACCTAAATCAAAAATGTCTCAGTTATGCTGACGACATGACTTTGATTTTTGGAGGCAGTCCTCTAGAGACTGTTAGGTCCATACAAAGCACAATGAAAATTATTAATAAGTATTCGATTGAGGCAGGCCTCACAGTTAACGAGGAGAAAACGGAGATCCTGAGTAATTACGGAGAAATAATTGAGAAAGCATGGCCTATGTTCAAATCAAAAGCATGTATCTACCTACTGGGCTCCTGGGTTGGAGATAAGTGTATGGAGAAAAATCTTCATGAGATTAAAGTAAGAATTAAAAAGGCCTTAATTTTTTTTCGTCTATGAACCTCAACATGTGGGATAAAATCCAGGCATGGAATGTGTATATAATTCCAAAGGTCACACATCTCCTCCGAGTGACCCCATACGATGACAGCCTATGCCAAGACATTTTAAATACAGAAAAAGCGTTTTTCAATTTAAACAAGAAAATAAATATATCATTCGAAAGACTTCACAATCCCTCTTCTTATGGCGGCCTCTCCATTTTGTCCTTCAAAGACCTATGGAAATCATTGAATCTTTATTGGATACAAAAACTCTGGGCAATGGATGAATTCTGGAGTATACACTTAGTCAAATGTATACTTAAATTACCGTAGTGATCCATATGCGGGTTTGAAAAAGGTGTTCCATGAGCTTTCTCAATACTCTTCACGCATACAAAAACTTTGTAACAGCCTGGAATCAAGTATTAAGAACTTTGAAATATCTCTTAAATGGGAAATGCCCACACGAGAGTGTTTTAATGACTTAAATACATATTCCAGGAGCTTGAACTTTGCCGCTGAAACAGCTAATAAAGAACTTCTCATTTACAAACTAGCTTTTCAAAGATATACTCACTTTTTCGGGAAACATGTTCCAATAATCAAGCCCGAAGTCCCATTTCGTTTAAAATTGTTTAACACACCATCCTCAAAATTTCGCAGTCTCTCCCAAACACCTACCTTAGAACCCTTCATTAACTACCTAAAAAGAAGACAACTTAATTTAACAGTGAGCATGAGTACTAAAATGATTAAGAATCCCCTCCTCTCATCTTCTGAAAGATGGTTTAAATATAGAGTGCTCACTGGGACACTTGAAGTTCGGGAAAAGTTCTTCTCTGGCCCACAGAGCCTCTGTAGATTTTGCCACGATAACAGGGAAACGACGGATCACTTTTTATTTGATTGCTCCAAGCTACAGGAAGTTTATACCGAAACTGGAGAAATTCTTCGCCTCCAATACAACTTTTATACTCCAACGAGGGACCATTTTATAGCCTTTTACACTGGTCAAATGGAGGCCGTCATCAACGCTATCATCACCAAAACCCAGCAAATTTTATATGCCAAAAGAAGCTCCAATGACCACGATATTTCTGGCGTTTCCAATATTATTAATTTACATCTTCGTGTTTTACAAAAAAGTTTTTATCCAATTGGAAAGTGTTTGTGAATACTTTTTTAATATTTTTGTTATTTGATTCCTGTTTTATCTGTCTAGTAGAATGTTCTTTCCGTCATGTCTATATAAATCTTTATAGAAATTAATAAAGTATCGCCTTATGGCCAAAAAAAAATAATCCTAAAGCTCTATCCATGCCTCGATTCCTTTGACGTTTGATGTAATGATACTGTAGTATTTTGCCATACAGTTATATTATATCATGTATATTTAAAATAAAATATTCTAAAATCAATGTTTATTCAAGATATATATGTTGCAGCAGAGATGGAGATCCAGTAGAATTGTTGACTCTCCTTTACGATCCTTATTTATTCTATCATAGATGCCGATTAAAATATGGAGATACAATTTAACGATGTTGTACAAACTATGTATTTCATTTGCGATTTTTATTCCATATTTGGTGGAAATGATTTCATTTCTGTGTTCAAGGATGCAAATACGACGCAATGTTTTACTAACATTGAATCTATATCACCGACCTATATTATAATAATTTGATACTCATCTAAAAAGAAATCGGACATGATAGTTTGAATAACAGCGTATTACCATCTTCATATTTAAACAATCATCCCTCCTATAAGATATAACACTCCTGACTCTTTTAGCAGAGTCGTTGATTCTTCTGATATAGATCACGATCGTAGTCACTCCTAGGAGAGAATACGATCGTGATATCTACTGGATCTCCATCTCTACTGCGGCATATACATATATAAGCATATATTATGTTTTAGTATTGGAACAAAGAATAACAATTGATATTATGAAAGGAATCGATTTTTAAGGTATTTCCGTATCCATGCCCTGAAACACACAAAATGTTGATCCTGAGTACATTTAAGGATATGCATTTTTGATGTAAAGTGGAATAAATAAGTAAACATGACACATAACTAAGTAAACAGGAGACATAATTAAGTACTCATGCTGATCCACTCAAATGAATCACATTATGCATATATAGACATAATATAATATTAAAATTTATGTGAGCCCAGGGATTGCAACACTTGATCTTTGAGCAAAAGATAGGATTACATCCTCTGTGTTGACGTAAAAATATAAATATAATAATAAAAATGTCTTCAGTTGATATTTACACAACTTAGTGTCTCTTGTGCGAAAAATAAATTTGAGTACAAGCAACGTCATGAAATATCATATTTCCATATTCAAGATAACGAAAAATGTTCATTGACCTCCTTTGGAAAGTAGCTTATAGCAATGATGTTATTTGTAAATATAGAGTGCTATGGTTCATATCTCAGTATATATTATATCTGTACATATTAAATACAAGATTGAATCGTTATCAACAAGAGTACACATAATATGGATTATAAAAACTATGCGATACTGTATTTCTGTTCAATATATATTTCTGTTCACTATATATTATAATTAGTCCACACAAATATATACAAAGCATATTTCTTTCCCATATGATAATTAATCATATTATATTATATAATAAGGTAATGATTGAATTAAAACTTGAATGAAAGTGATCAGACTTGAATAAGTGTTGATTTGGCAGTTAAATTGATAAAAATCAAACCTTTTAGGTTCTAGGAACATTCATTACTTCTTATAAACACTTGAGCTTCATTAGTATTCATATATTTATAGGCTTATGTATGTATATTTAATCGTTTATATAAATAACTTTGATTATCAAATCCTGTTGTTATAGATGCAAGAATGTATTGATGTCTCCTATTTCCTTGATGCCATCTTATAAACTAGTATGAATAAAGACCTAGAATATTTGAAGCCATATATATATAAGGATGTATTTTCATTAGTTTTCTTTCATGTTTCACTTAAAAAACAATAATGGCTATTTATCACCTGACTATACGTAAGAACTTCATATTAGACTATCTAAATAACATGATTTGTATGCAGCTGCAAAAGTTACATTGCGTATAAAAACAAAGAAAAAAGATATTATGCAAAGTTATCCATTCCTGTTTGTACTAATTATTAATTGCAAATAACGACTTATTATCATGGTTGTGTAATTGAAAAAACATAAGTTATACAACAATTGAAGAAGTCCACTCATTTATATCATATAAAAACTGATTAGAAGAGATAAGAAAATAACAACCAATGAGATTGGCTTTTTAAATAGAAGAGTAACAGGGTTTCATATAATTGTTGATTGAGTTACAATTTGACTCGCTTATATATGTGTTTTATGTAGTTTTATTTTAAGGTAGGTAATGTGTTTTGTCTCTTTGGTTAAGTGAATAGCAGCCTCGTATTATCATAAACAAAAAAAATGTTATCTAAACTTACATTATTTTTACCTGAGAAACGGGTAAATAATTATAGGTTATTGGTTTTAACTTGCCACTAAATCAATTTATTTTTGGGATAATTTCAGTATTTCTTTCCTGCATGTCACCAATGTTTGCTCCTGGAAAAGTTCCAAAACAAAACCGTCAGAGCTTTACAAAAATCATATTCATATATGTAACTGTTTGTCTTGAATTTAAATAACTACAGTTTTTTATTTAAAAAGTAAAGTCATAAAAGGATCATATTATTTCTTTCTTTTTTCGAGATCTTAAATTTGAAAACGAAGGAAAAACTATGTTTCAAATATTAAAACCAGAAAAACGCTATATTTCAATGGGAACGTTTTCAACTCTCAATGATAATAGTGCAGATTCATCTTCCGAAGAGCAAGTTTTTATTATCTCATACACAATATCCTCAGTTTCATTTTATTTTTCAAATGCTTTAATACTTTTCTTCCGAACCGAAGAAATACATTCAAACGCTTTATACTGTCACAAATTAATTGTCTCGGCAAAGTATTTGATATCAAAATTTAAACATGAGTAAATAGAGGATTATTCCATACATACGTATATTGACGATTATATATATATGTATTTAGAGTATGCATTTAGTATTTTCCTAGAAATCGAAATCAGCCCTATTAATGAATATGTAATCTTTTTGAAAAAAATAATCACATGTACTGTTATGCATTGTTGTATTTCTTATATTTTCTGATATACTTTTATGACTTTCCTCAAAATAATGCAAAAAAATATATAACCTCTATTATTTCCCTCACTTGACCCTCTTTGTTCAGGCATAATCTTGACAGCATGTATTTCCATCCTTTTTATTGAAAATAGTTTTGACACTTCAATGTTCTCATTAACTAAAGCAGTGTGTTGCTTTTCTTCTCGCACCAGAAGCCTCTTCTAGATTAGGCATTTTTATTATTATTTTCATCTTGTGATTTTATAATATCTGACCTCATGTGACCTCTGGACTTAGCCAATCCCCCATTTGCATTCATGAAAAAAAAAACAGAGAGTTAAATTTTCATATTTTATAATAACGGAGGATGTGAGCTAAAAACACACATCCTTTAATTAATGTATTCATATATTTGCATGATATAGTTTACAACTATACTCTGATACTTTGATGCAGTCGTAAGTGCAACTAAAAATTGCATGCATCAACGCTACTTAAAAGTAAAAAGACCAGTAATAACTTAGGGTGTTTTTAATTGGCAAGTGTAGGAAAAATAAGATTTAATATTTAATATAAATTGAATGCTATATATGGTTAGTTCAATTTATAATAGATTCACATCAACTGAACTTAACGTGGTACATGCTGATAACGACTAATGTAAGAGCTATATTATGTACTATCAAAAATGTTACTATCAGTACTTTAAAATGCTTTAAAATATAGTCCTTAGGGACAGTATTCGTCTCCTTGCATTCCCTTAGGACGTTAAAGAAAGAAAATTGAGTTATAAACAGAAAAATAATGTTTTTTGCTTAATAAACTTGAGTAGTCTTAAAAGCATACTTAATAATCCGGCTTGACTCTTCCTGAAAAATACTTTTTGAGTTTTATATCCTGATAACTTTCATTGTATTTACTATAGTTACATTTGAGGAACATTCGGATTATTTTGGAAAATAAAAACACCCGCGTTAACGGAGCTTTTGGACTGTCCAATATTGATTGTATATTATTATCAACAACGGGGCTTCACACAGAAATAATAATAAAACATATAATTGTAATTATACAGAAGAAGTATCATTTACGGAAGTTCCTACATAACTGTTGATATTAAGATTTTAAAAAAGACTTGGATTCGAAAATTAATGTGTAGGAAATAAATGTTCGATATGTGTATCTTTTACATATGACGCACGGAAAAGTGAAAAAATTATATATCGTATATATATAGTTTATATATATATATATATATATATATATATATATATATATAGATATAAATATATAGATATATCATATAATAATCATATATATATAAATATATAATATATATATATAATGCTATATATAATAATGAGATCTGTAATTATAAAAAGCCAAAGAAAACTTATATATGTAATCATACGACTATCAACGTATTATAGCTCTACTTTTTTCACACGCACTTTTCGAAAAAAGTAGTATTGAAATATTTTTGCAATTATAACTTTTAATTGTAACTTTTTTTTTTTTCAAAACAAAATAAGTATACTTAAAATGGATTATATTTATGAATTCCAATAAGACATCAAAATTAAATTAGTAGATCAAAGATGAGGTATTTAAGGATTAATTGTTAAATATTAATATATTGTAATGCACCTTAAAAATCGATAACTTAGTAAAGAGTCCAACTTTCCAGTTTTGACAGTTTTATCATGTAAAAATAATAGTACTACTTTTTATTATGGTAAAAAAAAATTAAGAATTATCATGGAATAAAAGGGACAATATGTTTGTATTCTTTAATTTTGATAACTTACTAAAGAGTCTTATTTTTGCAGTATTTGACAGTTGTATCATTAATAATAATTATACTTTTCTATTATAGTAAAATAAATTAAAAATGTTATGGAATAAAGTGGTACGTCTTTAATTTCGATAACTTACTAAAGAGTCTAATTTTTTGAAGTATTTGACAGTTGTATATGAATAATTATATATTTTTAACTATATATAAATTGAAAAAAAAAAGATTTTATATTAAAACAATTAAATTAGTATTGTTCACTTTTTGTAAGCTATAATCTCAAAAATACATAAAAATTAATGTTTTTTATACGACCCTTCATGGTACAGAATGAATATAAAAACTTTGGTTTGAATTGAGCATTTCAAAAAAAACTGTTATAAGAAAAAATTGTAATTGACAGTTAATGTTATATATTACCATAATCTTGCAAACATACTACTACGACTACATGTAGAAAATAGCCAAAACATTCAATAGACTTCACCAGACAAAGTTAATCCAATGTTTATCCACATATTTGATTAAAAAAGTTTTTTAACACCCGCTGCAATTGTAAATCGGATGTCTTATTATTTTCGAATACATGCTCTATTAACCTCTTATGAAGTCGATGATCACGTCGACGTGATCATATCATGTATTTTGGAACTGCCTTTTTTTTTTTAAAATGTATATTTGAGATAAAATAGATTTAAGAAAAAATAAAGATATATATTTTAAAGATATAAAAATTTTATAATTTGTTTGAAGAGGAAACGCACTTTTAAAAGTCCATATTACTTTATACATTGGTGATAAAGTAATTTGTCCACAATCTTTTTATAAGAATGTATATACTATAAAAGTTTGCAAACCATCTTTTGCAAAAAGTTTTTGATTGAATCATGATGAGTATTTTTCAATTAGCTAGTTTGATATTGATTTCTTTCTATTACTTTTTATTCAAATTCATTGGTATGCCCTTGTATGAGGAAATTTTGAAGTCATGAACACCAGATGTGCAATAAAGTTCCCATTTAAGTTTGCATTTGGATATTGTTTATAAAAACCTATAATCCTTATATCATTTATTTAAAAAAACAATTCTACCAGATATAAAAACCCCCCCTCAAATCCTTTCCGTAACCGACACACGCCGACTTTCGCTTCGAGTGAAATAAAGTATTTTACTAAGGAAGTCTCTCAGGCATTTTATGTTAATTAAAAGTTATAGAAAATTAAGCTTTATGTTTATTTATCACTATTTTAGTCTCTTAATTAAATAAATTTAATGTTTATTATTATAATCCAAATTTAGTTTGTTATTGGCCTAAATCTGAAATACCATTGCGATACTATATTTTTAATCTAGTTTGTTTTATATTGTTTATTATTTTGTCGTTGTATTAATTTAAGACTAAAATGTCTTATTAAATATTTTATACACAATTACCTCGACTTTGATATTTATGAATCGAAAGTCGGAAATAAATAATATATAGTTCCATATTTCAAAAAATAATCCTATCACAAAAAAATCATTTGATATAGTATTGTTAAGGTCCTCGTTGTAAAAAGTAATTGTTTAATGATATGTTTCAATATAGCCCTTATTGTTAATTTGTTTGTAAAAAACTGGGTACTATATATCAAAACATTTAAAAAATAAAAAGGGATGATATTGTTTACAAAAAAAATATTGATGAAATATACATATATGTATTTTAAGATTATTAATGAGATTTATAGTTTTAAAGGGAACCCATTGTGTAACTATTGTGTTTTTATTGTGTTTATATTAAATTATGATTATTTTAGATTATTTATTAATTTATATATAATGCCTTAATCATGCGACCAAACAATAATCTTTATCTTTAATGACAATATTGTCTGGGTTGTTTTATTTTTCTGAATAATAATAAAAATACGGCCTGCAATATTATGCATGGATCAATATATTCGAGTGCACAACTGTGGAATCTAAAAAGCGACATAAACCTATAAAACATTTTGCATTTTAAAGCAACAAATTTTTCCTTTGACGAGTAAGATAACATTTATGTTTTTCCCACTTTTTTGTCTGTCTAAATAATCAAACAAATGCCATAAATGAAATGCATAGCAAATAATCAGGGAAATTAAATTGGGGAATACAAATTATCATACCATAAGATTACATGGTAATATAAAATGGTCAAGATAGTAAGAGTCCCCAACAAAATTGAATGCATTGCTCTCAAACCAAGTACCTTAAAATCTCAAAGGGCCTTTTTCTTTTATATATAAGGTCCTAAGTACCTAAGACTTTTCAACTTTTATTATTAATCCGCTTAAGAAATAAAGGATATAAAAGTTTTGTTTTTCATGAATTCAAAATTATTAAATAGTCTCTACCATTTAAACCCTTTTTATTATATTGTATATCTTCAATAAGTTTTGGTTTTGCATTGCAAATATCCTTAGGGACATCAATTCAAAAAGTATTTGAGGTATTCTTAAACTTCCAAGAGATAGGAACATAAAAAAATATTTCTATTTTTATATATTTTCATAGGGTTACTTTGTATTTTCTTTTCAATTTTTTAATAGTCTGTCTTATATTAATTCCATGCTTTAACAATCATTGTATATATATATATAATATATATATAGACTACTTAACATTGATTAATTATGTCAAAAAACATTTGATACCAAAATATTCAACAAAAGGATAACTTTTTCTTTTGCCAAAAGTTATTTTATAAAAATAACTCATCTGCTATTTTTGTTTAACTTTTATATTTAAATTAGTTAGTGTTTATCTGCTATCAACGCGTAAACTTAAAACTTCACTGAAGTGCAAGGAAAATAAATATACATTGATTCAACTCAAAACCTTATAAAAAACTATTTTTCACTTAGACAATATTATATATATATATATATATATTACTTTTGATTTTTTAGTGCATGCAAAGCTTAAAAGTGTATTTATATACTTAAAGCCTATTATTTATTTTAAATTATGATTTTCATTAAATTACTTCGTTGTCAAATTCCCAACTGTTAATGATAGTTATTTTTTTATATGATATTAGGTATTCTAAACAAGATTTCTTATTTGGCATGTGCATATACAAAACCTCGATTTTATTTTAATAAATACTTCATGTTGAATTTCAATTGAAACCATACGTAAATTTACGTTAGATTTTGTATTTATATATATATTTATGGGAACCCCCATCAAAAAAATCTCTTGGCAATCCCAAATGTTCAAAAACAATTTTTTTCAAATATAACACACCATTTCATGTAATCATATATATAGGTATATATATATGTATATATCTTCTGCATAAAGTAAATTTATGTGAAACGATTTTTACCGAACGAACCAAATTTTCTATAACACACCTTACCACCTCAATGTCACTGTAATAAAATTTGGTCCAAATCCAACTTTAAGGCATCGAAAAAAAACGTTTTGGCAAATAAAATAAGCATGGTGATAATACATTTCCAGGAGTGATCATCACCACTAAAACACCCCCTAAAGTCACAAATGAATGACTGAATAATTTAAACTTTAAAGTTTAATAATGTACTTTTACGCATTAGCATCTAATTATATACCTTAAACTTTGTTTATTGTGTTTATACTATAAACTGTAATACTATAAACTGATTGAAAATATCGTCAAGATTAAATGAATCGTTTTGGGGATCGAGGAAAAGAATAAACATATGAATGAACGAAATTATATAATTTTTATGTTATTAATAAATAAAAAAGAAAAATGTATTCCTTTCTTACCTGTACATATAACACGATTCTGCACATTAAAGATCCGAAGATCCAAGTGTTGGTCACATCCCAAATGACCGTTGGCGGCACGCAGAAAATCATAACCAACATGTCAGCCATGGCCAAATTGACAATGAATATATTCGTAACGGATTGCATGCTCTTGGTTGTTGTGACAGCAATGAACACCTGAAAATAAACATATACATTTACGTATGTCTTGTTGATAAAATTAATAATTTATGATAATCATACAGACAATCATACTCAATCATACAGTCTTCTTCACCTTTGATATATATATATATATATATAAATCATTGGGGAAATTTCAATATATAATTATTATAGAGTGATTATTAAAATACTTTGAATACCTATGTTCCTTGAGCCCGATCAAAATTTATAAATAATTGATTATAAATTGTATTGTGTGTACCTAAACCCTGCAATTCAATCAGTAATTTAAATTATTTAACATTAAAAAATCGATCAAACTTTATTTAATAAATGAAAACATGAATTGTTCCTTTATTTATGTTCAAGTACTGTTACTCACCTGAGATATTTTTTGAAATTTGATTTTTTTAAAGAAGTACATGTTTTCATACATTCCACATTTGCAGGAAAACTTGTTTATGTAGATTAAATTCACGTTCATTTTGAGACTTACAGACATCAAGTTCATCCAGTAAATAAGAAAGGAAGTGCTTATATTGAGTTACATGCATGTAATTAAACTTGAATTGAGAAATTATAGATATATTTTATATATCATTAACAAAATAATATTTCAAAATAGTTATGACAAAAATTATTAACAGCAACTATATAAAAAGCTAACATCTCTCTAAGACTTTAAAAAAAATAAAAAATATGTTATTTTAAATATCATCTGATATGAAAAAAGGCAATGGTTAACTCAACATAGTTTATTTCTCTTTTAGATATTATGATCCTGGACTACAGTAGATCTACATTGGGGTCCATAATTCAATTCCTTTTATATATCGTTATTTCAAATTATTCCATACAACTTCTTATTTTCTTTTTTGCCGCAAAGATGTTCAATAATAACACTGGGCAACAGCCAAATTTAGGTCGGACTAATTTTCACTAATTCTTATAGAATTTTATCCACTGATTCCGAATATGGTATTCATTTTTCAAAGTTAGTGATAAATTCAAAGCTAAATGAATTTCAAATTTTTCAGCACTTTTTCGATTCAGAGCCATTATTGACATACAAGGACTGAATTAGAAAAAAAACAATGATAGATAGAGCTTAGATCAAAGTACTCATTTCAATTTTTACTTTGTCTCTGGCACATTTAGACTTTAAAATATATGCCATTTTGTACGAAAAATGAAGGGTTTTACTTAGAGACTCACTGTTCCTCACTAAAGGGTCTTACATGATTAAAATTCATATGAATATAAAGAAAAAATTTCAAGCTTTATTTGATATGCTTGGTGTTCCATAAAATGCCTTATTTTAATCAAAATTAGCAAATGAATATCGAGGAGCCCAGGAGCGTACTGCCAAGACAAAGACAAGACATCCAACAACACAATCCTTTCACCAGCAACAAATCACAATGATACACATCATGTGTTGTTGGATGTCTTGTCTTTGTCTTGGCAGTACGCTCCTGGGCTCCTCGGGGCGGCGGCTATGAGTTTGAAGGACGTGGGTGGGTGGCTGGAAGGGAGGTTGTCCCGCTGCATCTTTAGCATAGTTAATAAAAGGTGAATTTAGCAAACGAAAACGTAAGTAATTCATTTTTATGCTGCAAAAAACGATGGATTCACTTGAATAGGAGACTCCCCGATAGAATAGGCTAGTAGGTAGACAGAACAAGGGCAATGACTCTCTCTCTCTCACGGGAGTCCATTCCGTGAGTTTGAAGGACGTGGGTGGGTGGCTGGAAGGGAGGTTGTCCCGCTGCATCTTTAGCATAGTTAATAAATGGACTTTTAGGAATGGACTCCCGTGAGAGAGAGAGAGTCATTGCCCTTGTTCTGTCTACCTACTAGCCTATTCTATCGGTCTATCTTTTGAGGAATGTTAGTATGATAAACTATTCTTTTATACAAACTTTTTATGTGAAGAAAGCCTTATATTATTTGTTTGCAGTATTATTGCTACCATGTGCTTAGCAGAAAAATAAAGTAACATGCCATTACCCTCTATATATACCTACTCCAATAGCTAACTTCCGACCGTTGAACCGATTTAAACCAATGAAATGTCCAAATAAATCTCAGTGTTTGTCAATCGAACTTGACTAAAATAATAAGTCATAATGAATATTAATATAATAAAGGATATCTTTCAAGTTGATTAATTGCGTTTTATATACATTAAATAATTAAATTCAATAGCTTAATCCTTTTATATTTTAAAAAGAAATATAAAAATTGAGTAGAAAATTTAAATATGATTAAGGCAGTTTGAAAAATAAATAGATTTTTGAATATTCATAGAGTAACAGCTTTCGAAGAAAACCTTCTTGTAGTTTTTATTATCGGATATATGTATAAATTTAAATTCATAATCATATATTCAAGTTTTAAAGTTCTGTTATATGTTTCATACTTGTGCCTTTTGTTGTAATATACTGGAAATATGTACTCAGAAATATTAATCTGTAGGAAAATAGAGTATATATACTTCATTACATAGAGTACTTTTATAGAAAACATTACAATACATGATATTAAATTACTTTCAGTCCTAATGTAATAAAAATATAAGCAATCATTGAATGGTGGAGTCCGTACATTTACGAAATATCTACGTATGTAGAACCTTGGTTTGCTTGGGAAAAACAAATTATCTCTACAAATATTATATAATATCGGTTTAAACATGTATATATATATATATCAAGAAACGACCGGGTACCCGGCCCAGGTCCCGGTTGTTTTTTGAAGTCCCGGCCCGGTGTTTAAAAATCACCGGACCGGGCCTTTTTTGGAAATTTTGGGAATCTCTTTTCTTAAAAAAACTTCGTCACTTTAAAAAAATTCTTTTCTAAGAAAATCGTCGTCACTTTCAGAATGACGAAGGAACAAAATATACTGAAGTCCCGGCCCGGCTTGAAAAATTGAAGTCCCGGCCCAGGTCCTGTCGAAAAAAAGTGTTTCGGTCATTTCCTGATATATATATATATATATATACCTGCGGATACAAAAAACGGAATCAACTTTAATGCTAATATCCCACTAATTAAGAAAGATATCGAGGTTGTTTTAATTTTTGCAGAAAGTTCCGAATCTCTTCTTTTCAACAAGATGCAGTTGAGTTGTGTAGCTTGCTTAATTATTAAAATGGAAGCAAAAAGGAAACGAGTGTCAGATTACTCAGTGCGCAAGTAAGTGTGGCATAGATTGTTAAGAGTGTGGGGGTCAGCAAGACCATGGTGTACGACACCAAGAAAAAGTTTGAGGTCGGGGACAGCTTGGAGAGGAAGCCTGGTAGCGGTGGCCACAACAAAATTCTGACAGATGAGTTCCTGGTAGGCCTTTTGCTGAAATTGAAGCCGATCAAACAAGATCCATGAGGAAGTTGGTCAAGGACCTCAGTGTGGACGAAAGATCCATAAGGGATGCTGTCGGTAAGCTTGGCATGTTCAGCTACGTCTGTCGGAAGCGTTAACTGTCATCTTCCTCGGCCAAGAACAACTGAGTTGAGCATGGACAACATGTTATCAACTGGCTGAAGAAGAAACCCTCGTCGACCATCCTCGTCTTCTTGGATAAGAAGAATTGGACGATGAACCAGAGCCAAAACGCCAGGAATGACCGGTACCTTGCCTGGGGTGTTGGAGAGGTCCCCCGGTAAATTAGACCAAGCACCCCGTATCCACCATGATGCTTGGATTCTTGGTATCGGATGGCAAAAAGATGCATCCATATTGGTTCCCTAAGGGCCTCCGGCTGGTGGCTAAGGAGTACCTGGAGGTGATGAGGGGCATAGTAAAGCCCTGGATGGATGCAACATACCCTGTGGCAATTAATGTTGACAACAGGATGGAGCCCGGGGCACAAAGTTGAAGCTGTGCAACAGTGTTGTCAAGAACATTTTAAAGATTTTTGCCTGCCAACTTCTGGCTCCCCTCCTCACTCGATGCATCGTCTTTGGATTATGGAATCTGGGGATTCGTGGAAAGTAAGCCTGTACAATTCATCACCCGTGTTTTAACGCCTGAAGGCCTCCGTGGAGAAGGAGTGGGCCGCCATGTCGGAGGAGCACGTCTGTAAAGTGTGCCGGGTTTTCTGATCTCGTCTTGAGGCCATGGTGGCTGCCAATGGTGATCATTTTGAAAATTAATTACTTAATACTGTCTTACTTAAGAATAATAAAAGCTACATGTTCTACCCCTTGTTGTTCTAGATGAAATCAACCATTTTCATTAGCAATCAGAATTTCCGTTTTTTGCGTCCGTACACTGTATATATATATATATATATATATATATATATATATATATATATATATATATATATATATATATATATATATATATATATATATATATGCTTTCAATATGGGAAAGGGAGTAATGTTGAAAAGCGTAAAGCTTTAGGTCCGCATAAAATACATCGTTTTCTTTTTGATTATCTTCAATATGATTAAATATATAACAATGCCGTATCAAATAATATTTTTATTTTAACTTCAACTATTATTGCTCCTTTGTCTTTCATATGATGATGTAAAAGTCGAGAGAAGAATGAAAGTACTCTTTTTGTCACCCAGTGGCTTTTAATATTTTATAGTTTCCATTGTATATTTTATGATGTATGATAGACAGCTCCAGGCCATATCATGTAGTGTGTGCTAATAAAAAAATGTTTTAATATATATATTTTTTTTTAAACAAATATCTGACTTCAATCATATAACTTTGATATTAGAAGTAGCCTACAATTATGGTAGTTAATAAGATTAAAGTAGAAATTATACAAAGACCAGCTTACGTTTGCACGTTATTCCTGAGGATGGGGGACACAATAAATTTTAAATTTTTCATTTTAAGAATTCGATCAATTAACTCAAAAGTGTCTCTTCAGGAGTGCCGAAAAAAATATATATATTTAGTTGAATGACTTGAAGTGACTTAAATTATATACTATATTGTGCGTGAGTGACTGAGGAATCCCATAAGACTTCCAAAAGCCTTTCAGGGATAATGAAATTGAAGTTCTACTGCATTTTTCTTCCTAGTACGAAAATAAACAGTATAGGTTTTAGAAATTTCAAATACATTTTGAGCTATTGAATTCACTCACTTAAGAAATATGGGATTTGAAGCATCATGATCAAAGTACATCTTGTGGCCGCCCAAGTAGATTTTTTAACAATAACTACTTTAAGAGTATTTGCTTTGATTTAATTACAATATGACAAATTTTACTGGATTACCTACCAATGCATTTCCGATTATTCCGCAAATAAAAACCACGGCTATGAGACAAATAAGAACCGTTTCAAATTTGTCCACTGATATGTAGCTTTGATATATTTCATAGTCCTCTTTCCCCAGACAAAGCTTGTTCTCACAAATAGAGCAATTGAGTCTTCCGTCCTGAAGCCGTGGCCACTCCTCGAAATAAGAGTTATTGAGAGCTTGATCCTCCTCAGTTCCATAGTCCACCATTTTGTCCTTTCTTATCAGCGAAAATGCCGCTCGGTTTTAACTGTAAAAGAAAAAGAAATAGTTTTAAAAGATATTAATTTATAAATTAGTTTCTTTATGAATAATGATTTAAGATATAATATTTTATATGGGGACTCCAAAAATTATATATCATAAGATTAAATTCTCACCCAAAAGTAAATATAATTATTATTTATTATATATAGCAAACAACTTTAAGAACATTCAATTTAGTAATATTGTTTAATAAAACAAAGTCTTTATTTGTTATATAATGAATGCATAAATATGATTTTTAAATTTAATTTCTTCTGTTACTTCAGTAGTTTCAAGGTTTAGCAAAAAAATAGTAATTCTCCTGACAAATTGACTTATATATCTAGCATGTTGGAGAAACATCAATTTGTATATCATTGTCAAAATTGTATATTAAAGTTATTTCTAATCTACTAATAAAAAACTTTATAATTTCTTGGAAATGCATCATTGACAAAAGTTATCAAATATTTTGTTTGAATCCCTACTGAGCAGCAACTCAATATTTAAATATCCGTTTAATTGCCTACCTATATTCATGCCGACTTTTTATTGCTCCTGATAAGGATTTGGATAATTAAAGTACTCGAGTAATTCCAAGAAGAGGAAAAACTTCGCCTTTGATTTTTACTTTAAAACATATGAATGACTAAGGAGTATATTTGCTTTTATATTTTATTTTGTTCTTGGCACCTTATTCCTTCAAATTCCCTGTTATCTTTTATTTTGTATACACATTTACTCTTTTGTGAAGCTCTTTGAAAAAAAGTAAGATATTCTTTAAAATAAATCTAATCGTCTTGCTACTTGATTAATTAACAGCAAAATTAGAAGTACTTTGAAAAACTGAAAAAGTGTGAAAAACAAATAGATTGTACTAGATTTGTGTTTTTTATTTTCAAAACATTTGATTCAATTACAGAGCTTACTTTTAGCCTAATTGATTTGATACAATTACATGAATAAGCATTATAGCGTATTTTTTTTTGTATTTCTAATTTAGATTTTCATACATAGTAAAAATAATTGTTTTTAAGAAAAAGAGATAATATTTTGAATTATTGCATTCTAAATTTAATAGCTTCAAATTTTCGAAGTTTGTTGAACATAAAATTTCCAAATGATTTTATGTTCCATATGAGTTTTATTTTATTTGTCTGTAGTTGTGATATTGAAATTCAAAGTCGTAAATTGAAAAAGGAAAAAAGTTGCTTGGGTACGTATGAGGCGTTTAAATTTTATATTTATTACATAATTTTATTTAGTAGCATTGCTTACAGCTTTTACACCAATTATGATCTAATGAAACGTTTGGACTCTTTTTATTTAAAAAGTATATTACTCTGTTTACAGTCCTTTCTCTAAAAATAACATGTCTAAAGCATGTCCACCTATGTGTAAGGTTTCTAATTGAAAAAATATATTTTATTAAAGAATAGATCTTTTAAAAAGTTCCTTTCCATAAGAAATAAATATATGACAACTAATACCCCATTAAGATTTGCAAATAATTTCTAAATAAATATGATTTGGTGAATAATTATTCTTTATGGAAAATTGGGTTTTTTGGTTTACCCAAGAATTCTTATTATGAAGAAACACTATATGTATTTATTTATATAGTTAAATAAAATAATAATTAAAGAGACCCCTAAGAGTAAAAATTTACTTTCAATAGATTTTTATGGGTCTTAGAAAAATTAATTTACCGCCAAAAACCCTTTTCTATCATGATAAGTTGAGGTTTGATAGGGCGTAAAATTATCAAAATATACAAAGAGCATCATAAAACATTTTCGTTTGTTTAAGAAATCGATTTGTGTCATTGAAAAAGGGGGTTTATACTTTAATAATTATTAAAGTAATGAGAATCAATTTTATAGAACGAAATTATTCTTTTGCCCCAATTATAAAGGTAAATTTTATTTCATGCAATAAAACTCAATATATAAATAGTCCGGAGTTTTGAATCAATGATCAACACATGATATACTCAACTTTATATGTAAAAAATAGAATGATTTAACTAAAAACAAATTGTCAAGTGGAGAGAAATAGCTTTAAAAAAGACATAAAGAATAAGGAAAATCTCTGACATATATTATGATAGATTTGTTTAATACACATAAGTTGTGTTTTCAATAAATATTGTTGTGAGTTTTTTTATTGCAAAAAACGATTTGTTGATAAAAGATTTTTTTCTCTAAGGAGAATATGATTACTACCCATAACGAAATATTTATGGTAAATGAAGGTTTTATGCGACACATGTTTATCATTTATATACTTGAAACATTAATATTATTATTTATTTTTTAATTGTGATAAATAAAAATCAACGTTACAAATTGCTCATTTATAACAAATTAAAAAATGTTCCTTACTCATTAATAAAGTAGAGTTTTATGTATAAAATGATTATAAATAAAGCCTTAAAGAAAGTAAATAATTATGGTTTGTTTCTATTAAAAGTAAGGATTTGTTATTTTTATTTGACTCCTATAATATTAAATAATCAACATGATTCCTGATTGACAAATGTTGATTTCCACTCAATGAGCAATCAAGAGATAAAAGAGGAATTGTTTTTCAAGCTAAATACTGTTCATTTTGTAGCTTTTCTGGAAACAGTAATTTATATTTTAAAGGATATGAAAATATTCAAAATGGTTTTATAATTCTTTGGCCGAATATTCCTATCGTTATGCTTTCAACTTTGAATAATAAAATCCAATACTATCAAACATGTACTTGTAAATAACAAACTTAAACTTTTGTTTGATCCTTATTGAATGGTCGATCATTACTTATCCTTTATGACTTTCCTATCAAATAAACTTGTTGTTACATTTTCAAACTTAGGGGAAAACCAAACTAGTAATCAATGTTTTTTAATTAACAGTGCGGATAATATGCACGCATAAGTATATATATATATATATATATATATATATATAATGTATTAGAATAGTCTTCATGCGCAATGAAGAATATATAAATAAGCATTTTAGATTAGCATTTTTGCATCAATCTTGAACAAACATATAAAAATATAATTGTTAGCATTGCTTGAATCTGTTTTTGCTTTTCAGATATTGAAAGATCTTCACAAAAGAGCTGAAGTTGCTTTATAAGTGATATAATGATTATATAAAAAAATTTTTTTCAAAACGTAATTACCTCATAAACAAAAAACTGATAAAACAAAGCTATTTCCCAAAAACATATCATTTAAGAAAATCTAAAAAAAAATATTATGAGACTCAGGTTCTCCAATAATCCCAACATTGGTCGTCATAATTTAACACAAAACATAACATAGGGATAAGGAACAATATATGACATAATAGTCATTCATTAATTCCAGGTACTATGGATTAGTTTCAACTTACATATCTCATCACCATCTCATCAAGACTCACATTACTGAAACCTTACTTTAAAGTCAAATATACATCTTGAGCCTTTTCTCAAATGACACAAATATTTAAAATGTTAATGATCTTTGGGATAAAAATAAGTTAATAAATCTTGTACTTCCACAGTTTTGCATATTTCTTTATTAAACTTACCTCTATTGAAATATGACTAAGAATAAATATAACTATTATTATTGTATTAGTTATCCAAAGAATTTAAGTAAATCTCATTTATATTCCAAAAGATCGAATGATAATTTTCGAAAGATATGTATTTTTTTAAATTTCTACTTAACAGGTTATTATGAAAATAATAAACTGAATCCTAAGTTGAATAATTCAAAAATATTGCAATATCTGAGTCAGTAAATATAGAGCGTCATCAATGCGGCGCCAATTAACCTGGAGTTCTTTTTTACTAAACACACACAAATAAGTTATTTAATGATCCATTTGACTTCTTCTGTTACCTCATTTTACTAAATTTTTGACGGTTTTAATATTAACGTTAGTCACACTATCTGTTAAGCCCACACAGCACCAGTTATGAAGTTTTTTTGCCGATTTGGTTCGATAAACTTGCATTCTTGTAGATATAAATAAACATTATAGCATTAAAAGTTTTCAGCGTCATTTTTAAATACTTTTTCCTTTTCTCTTATTTTCGCTTCGGTTTCCTTGAATATTTTTATTGCTTTATCTTCCTTCCTTTCGTTTTTTTTGGTTATCGACTGTAGTATCCTTTGCAATAATTACACAATTCTGTTTTGCCTGTCTTTGTTAAAAAAGTCCTTGTTCTCATCATCTCCGTCTTCTTTTTCAACAGTTTCTTCTTTTTCTTCATGAGTAGCGATTCCAGAGGTCCTGGAATCGCGGCGCTGTTCCTGGTGATGCAATTCGAAAATATTATTAACTTCTTGGATGTTTTTTTTTAATATTTGAGGATCCACCAATTAAATAAATAAATAATTCCCTAATTGAATAATATATTTATTGTTAAAAGAATAAAGTAAATGAATCGATGTTCTATTCGAGACCCATGCACTCTAGTTGGAGGACTTTATGGATGCTTGAGTCTATGACTATGAGGATGATATGAGCTTCCATGGTTGATGACTCTGTTCTTCGCATTTCGGCCCGGGTACCTCCTATTAATGGATATTGGGGAAGGATATGAGAAAAAAGATTGATGAATGTAATTGCGTTAAAACCTTTGGAATGAATCATGACTCATTAAAGTTCTCAATAATATCTTGGAGTTCAAGAAGATAAATAATCATGGGTGATGTACTTTGTTCGTTTGAACTATAAAACTTATATAGCTTAAAAGCCAACTCTTTGCCAACCCTCTTAAAGAACAGGACCTGATATCCCTTATTCCTAGCTAGGTATTTGTATTCGTGCGCTAAAGCTCCTATGATCGAATGCAGATTGTGAAGCTACGCTGGAGAATTCGTGGGGCTTCTTCCGTCGACATATAAGAAAAAGCAATAAAATAACATACAAATGCAAAATAAATGATTAACAGATAAAGAGATTTTGAAAAAGTGTTTTTGGATGTCTTTATCAATCGTGAATTGTTTTAATAGTTATGTGTTTTATTGATGTAATATGAATCATTCCCAGAGCATATTTTAATATTATTATTTTCTGTCTGTATAAAAATAATTTATTTTTATGTATATCTGTTGAAGCGTGCAGACGTGTTTGTCTTGTGCTCCAATAATAACTCTGCTTATTTAGTGTGTGATTGGACTCTACGTTGCTGTACTGCTGGATATAGGAAACTTAACCCCGATTTTTCTACGACGATCGTCGGAAGAGTCGAACATCATCGTTGCGGGATAGGAATCCATCCGTGATCCCCTGTTCTATAGGAGGAGTATTCGTATTTTTTTAATATATAGTGTTTTATATTTCTTCTTTGCGCCCCCTCCCCCTTTCCCTCCCTTCTTGACACGTCTTCTTCTCTCTCACTTGTTTGAGAGATCTTCTTTTTTTCTTCTTCTCTTTTTTTTTCTTTCTCTTCCACTTTTTAAAATACTCTTTCACTCATAATGCAAGAAGAGCCTTCTGATAAGCCTCCGGATGAAAAAACTGCTTCTTCGGGTTTATCCCAAAATCTATATGCGAACGCTTTGAAAAAAGGCAAAAATGGCTCTAAAGGAGCAGATATTCACGTTAATCTAAGCCGTGACTATAAATGGGATACTTTTGTACTTCTCATGGCAAATAATGAAGAGAAGCCTTATAAAGGTGAATGTGTAAAACATATAAATATATATGATATAGCAATTAAATTTGGGTTTAAAGAGTTCGAAATAGCTGGCGCTAATCCCAGATTTGGTGCAGGTCAAGCTTGTTTTTATACTAGGTATCCCATTGATATTCGTAGCCGTCTAGAAAATCTAAAAAGAGAACATACACTGAAAATAAAAAACGATTATAATTCTATTGAGGAAATAACGTTTCGTTTAAAAGGTCTAGAGGGAATAACTCTTGACAGAAAGAAAAAACTCAAGATAACGTTACTCAATACCTTTAAAAGAGTAGATGAGTCCAGACTTGTTGAATTTTTGAAGCAGTTTGGGGACGTTATAAATCATTACCCACAAAAAAATCCCATTGACAAGATAGCAGAGGAAAAATATGTCCATTACAAAGATCTGTGGAGAGATAGCGACTATATTGTTGAAATTGTGGCAGACCCCGCTTCAATCCCACAAATTGTGCCTCTACAGGGAGTTTTGATTAAACTCAAATTCAGCGGTGTCAAATTACAGTGCCAAAAATGTTTTAATTTTGGCCACATGAAACAGTATTGTCCTAATGAAAGAGTTAAAACATTCCTTTATGAAAAAGCTCTTAAGCAGACCCTTCGAGAGCGTAACACAACTTCTACAAATGGCAATGACACTACCCCTCAGAAAGAAGCTATTGAAGATGAAATAACAGTTGTTTCTCATGTAGGGACTGCAAACCCCGTAGCGACTGCCTATTCTGAAGAACACACGGGCCATAACTCGGAACATTCTTTGGAAGTTATTGAAGATGTTGCCCCATTTGAAAAGGGAAGTAGCAATCATAAGGAGAACTGCTCTTCTATAGAGCAAGATAAAAGTTCACCCGCTCCAGCTCATAATAGCCCAAATAATGTTGTTCTATCCTATGTTCAAAATAGTGCTGTTCCAGAGAAAGAGACTGGGCCTATTGTTCTACCCCTAAATAACTCGAATAAAGAACATAATATAGATGTTCGACCTAATGCTCGAAATTTCTCTTCCACTGAGAACAATGAGCCTGAGAGTTTGCCCGTGGACACTAATGCGGAACTCCCTAAAAAGCCTTCTAAGTCCCATTTGGACATGACAAAAATTATAAAAGAGCGCACTAGATCTATGTCTGTCGGAAAAAGGAACAAGCCTTCGCATGACCTCTCTCCTCCTAAAGGAAAACAAGCGAAGAGCTTCGAATCTCAATGAGCTTGAAGCTTCTTTGGTTCTGAATATATACTCAGCTCATCACCTAAATTGTCTAAGAGGTAGTAATCCCTATTTCTGCTCAAAACAAAAATATTAATGGCTTTTTCTTTGATAAACCATAAATTTGTTCAGATGAACTTAGATTATTTTTGGCAGAGTTCCGGCAAAGACTCTATAGAAAATAAAAAATTGGGAATCAGGCGAGCCATTTCGCTCAATGTAAGAGGAGGAAAGGATAGGAAAACCAGGCATGCATTAATGAAGGTAATATTAAATAAAGGGCCAGATTTAATTTGTTTACAAGACATCCGTTCCAAAGTATCGTCCACTTGTCCTGACAATTGTGTTTCTTGTATGCCTAAAGGCTATGAATGTTATTTTACTGGCAATAACATTTCACGAGGAATAATCACCTTTGTTCTGAAGTCATTAGGTAGGTCAATAATTAAAAAAGAATATTGTTTCACAAGTGAATGGCACAAAATACTCATTTCATCTTCGAGTATTGACTTCCATGTAATTAATGCATATGGTCCCAATATCAAATGTTCTCCCTTTTATCAAGCCATTATTAATTGTCACAAAGAAGATTTTTTACCCTTAATTTTATTAGGTGATTTGAATGTTGATTTGGAAAATAGTCCAAAGTATCCAAATTCAGCTATGCTTTTAAAACTCATTTATGATCTTAAACTAGTTGATGCCATGAAAATGCTCAACCCGAATCGTGATATGGTTTCTTGGAAGATTGGTCTTCATTCTTCTCGCATTGACCATATTTTTATATCTTCGTGTCTTTTATCTACTGTTAATAAGGCTTTTTATAAATTTGAATCATCGTCAGACCATAAAATTATGGAACTGGAATTCTTAGGTGTCCATACAAAGAAGAATTTTAGAATGCCGAAATGGATTTTAGATTCGGAAGATTTTAAAACGATTTTAAAGCGAAATTTAAAAAAATCTTATAATCCGCATGTTTCTTGTCAAAAACTAGCTTGTATTTTTATTAAGGTTGTACGTGATACAACCTTGTCTTTTTTGAAAGGGAAAAGGGAAATGGAAAGGCACCTTCAGGAAAAAATAGAAAAAATAGCCAATAGTGGTTCTCTCTTTGTCCAAAATCTAGCTACGGAAACCCAAAATATGTTTCGTATTTCAGAAATCGCAGAGGAGGAAATGGCAAGAAAAGTTATGTTGGAATCTAGTGCTGCGAAAAAATTTAGGCAAAACTATTCTAACAAAGAAATATATGCACAAAAAGTTACAAAAATTATTGTTGGAAAAGATACAATAACAGACTCACAGTCTATTTTAAATATTTTCCATAACCATTTTCAAGAAGTGGTTGGTGGAACTAGAGAAAATTTCCCACGAGCAAAAAAAAATAAGAAAAGCACTGTTTACTCACATGAAGTTATTTCTGACTATTTAACAAAAAAAATCAAAAATGATAAATCTTCGGGTCCGGACTGTATAAAAGGAAAAGTGTTTACTTTGTGTCTTGAAGAGGTCATACCTTACCTACTAAGCTTCGGATCATATATGGAAAGGAAAGGAAGGCTTCCCTCATCTTTAACATGTGGACGGATATCCCTTATTCCAAAAAAAGGAAATGGAACTAAAATTAATCATTGGAGACCATTAACGATTTTAAATGAATCTTACAGAATTTTAGCTGGCGTTTTATCTAGACAAATAGAACCAATTTTAAACAAAAAGGTGGGACCAGAACAAAAAGGTTTTCTTAAGGGAAGAAACATTGCGGACATTTCTCGAAATATTCAAGCATGCATTGAATCCGTGAGAGAGAGGAAAACTTTTGGGGCATTGATTGCAGTCGATTTAAAAAAGCATTTGACACGATTTCTCATACATTCATTTTAAAAGCTATTAAAAAATATTTACCTCGTCGTTTTTTTAACCCTATACGATCACTTCTCTTTAATGGTACGTCTGTTGTATCCATAAATGGAATACATAGTGAGTCCATCAGATTAGGGAGAAGTTGCAGACAAGGCTGCCCTGTTTCACCTCTTTTGTTTGTTACTGGAATGGATGTCATGTCTAGTATTTTACAACGAAAATATAATGGTTTTGGGATAAGACTTGGGACAAAAAAACATATATTGGATCTATACGCGGACGATTTGACCCTTTTTGTAGAAGCCCACTCAGAAGCTCAGTTGACTAAGCGAATTGATATACTCTTCTCCTTTTTGAAAAAATTTGCTGTTAGGTCTGGGTTATATGTAAATGAAGAAAAAACTTCAATTGTTCCCTTAGGCCTATGGAAACCATCTAGTTCTGCTATTGTCGGAGGGTGTAAAATGAAAGACAGAGCTAATATATTGGGGATAGAATGGACCTCACACGGACCCGGCCCTTCCAATTGGTTGAATTTAAACCATATGGCAAGGAAATACTGTTTCGAATGGAGGTCTCGCAATATTCTCGAGAGAATCAATATGTATAATAATATGCTTGTCTCTCGGGTAATTTATGTGGCTACTGCAGTTCCTTCTGTAGCAGAAAAGGCCATAGCAGAAGAGGATGTCTGGTTAGGGATTTTGTTCCATGGTAGATATATCTCCGCAGTTAAAAGGCCTCGAAAGCAGTTAGGAGGAGGGGTTTCACTCCTGGGAAATATTCTTCCAAAGATATAGTAAAATTCTTGTGGATCTCAACCAGAATCCTTTTTTGGAGTGGAGGAACTATATAACCCATTCTTCAATATATATTTTGCTCATGCTTGGATCGTTACTTTCCAACCCGACCATAAAGGAGAAATCCTATGAATGGTCTGCAGTTCAAAGAGTTTTGTGGTCAGGGAATCCCATTTACGACAACAATAGTACAATTGATATTATAGTCCGAAACCGCCATAAGAGTCATTTTTTTGTTAATCTCCCTTGTCCGGAAGAACTTGAGTTTCTTGCTCTTTCTGAAAATTGCATTACTGTGCACGACCTAAAGCCAAAGTCCGTCTTCGATAGTGGGAGGTTCTTTTTTCCTCTGAGAAGAACAGCTAAAAGTCACTTACCACTCTTGCCATGGTATTTGAAATTCAAAGATAGGGACATAAACAATGAGGTTGCAAATAACCTCTGTGAAAAGTTTTTGCGACTCCTAAACCTTTCTTCTATTTGGAAGAATCGAATAATGCGTTCGACTTCTGGACATTTTTATGATAAGACTTTTACTGTTCAATTTCAGATCTCCAATGACCTAATCTTTTACAACCACCATTGTAAAGATTGCGGTGAGCTCTACCCCGAAACTCTACACACCTTCTTCGACTGTCCGGTTCTAAGTATTGTAAGGAATTTCTTACAATTAAACATAAAAGCCGCTTCTCCGACCGATCTAAGGGCAACAATGTTGTTCGGAGTCGATACCGACCAAAATATCGAAGCTGACGAAGTCAAATCCATGAATATTACTCTTCGAGGTATAAAAGCGTACATCGCCAGAGCATTAACGGATGGGACTCAATTAGAAACGTCAAGCATCCGAGCAATAATGATAGCTACATCAGCAAGATATTCGACATTCTCAGTCAAGATTCCGAAGATATGTGGACAGGAATGGGACTTCGCGGGAAATCTTATGAAATTTTTCCCTTCCAGTTCCGTGCGACATTTGAAAACATTGAACTTTATAATACAACAGTATGATAAATTCACCCCAAGAAACTCTTAAACCTCTTTTTACAAAATATGTTTTTATTATGTTAGATAATTGTTTTACTTTTATAGTCCACCCTGATATGAGGGGCTTGTTTTTTAAATAGGGTCTGCTTTTTAACCATTCAATCTTTAAAAATTAATATTTTGGGAGACTTATTAGAAAGACTGGTTTGTATGTGTGTGTGTATATGTGTGCATATATACATTTATTTAGTTTTTTAAACATTAGTTTGCGGAACCGTTTCCTTGAGTTAATTTTCCCCTGGTAAAATTTTATTCAAAGAAAAGTTGTTTATCCCACCCTTTGTCGCAAATTATATTATAGTGTATCATGTTCTTGTTATAATTGAGTTGATAGGTCTTTAAGGGGCATTTAATTTTTAACTACAATGTTAATTTATGTTTTTCATAATACAATTTGTCCTTTGAACGTTTATAAATATTTATATATATCTTTGTATATAATTTATGAAATAAATAAAGACCTTGCTTTTGAGATTTTTTTAAAAAATATGGATAAGGATGGATTTGTCAATATAAAAATTGGCACTTCAAAAATTCAGGGACAACACTAGATGTGTGTAGTGTATATCCTTCTGGACACCCATTAGTGTATTGCATCTACCAAATTCTACTTACATTTGCATAAATTATCATATTTAAATGAAACATTCTTCTTTTAAAAACTCAATGAGGCTATTATTATCATCTTGTTGTATAAATAATTTTGTCTATTAATGTACCTATATATCGACGTATCTATTATAAAGTTATATTATAAATAACTAAAGAACCATTTATTTATGCAAGCAAATTTTGGACTTGTATTGAATGGAAAAACTGTAACGTAAGTGTTTTGTGTATTATGCTCTGGGGCACGTTTTAAATCCCTTGCAAATATAAAGGAAATGAGATTAGTTGTCTCCATTCAAAAGCGCCTTATCCTTTAGGTATATGTATGAGAAAGTAAATAAAAGCATTTCCATAATCCGTTTTTCAATACCTACAACTTATTTTCATCAGAGACTTTACTCACATTAACACCACGGGAGGCTTTCCTCTCCCTTGTTGTCAGAATTAAAAATTATTGTCTTTAAGCCCTTCACCAATGCCAACTGGTCTCTTGTCGTCTTCATTTCATGGGTCCCATATAAAGTCGCAACGATTTTACATTTTTAAGGGATGGCGAGGAAGGTGATAAATTGTAGATTTGAATCTAATTTTCATTATAAACAAAATATTTTAAACTGTATACAAAGTTTTATCTAGTGAATACTAAGGATGAGTCCATTTAGGGAGAACCCCTAAAGCAAAGGTCCAGAACTTCATCATTTTGCGTTATGATTTTAGTGTCAAATACACTGAAGCAGCCTAGTTGTTGTGTCAGAATGGATTAGCAAATAGTGGTGTTTTTGAGCAACGTGATTGGTTGAAAGAAAGGGAAAGGGAATAGTAAAAACAGTTGGCTTTATGCTACAAAGGTTCACTTCACTCGCACCTGTTGAGGAGGGAACATCCATCAATAGAGAAAAAAATCCATGACATCACGTCATTGATTTTTTGAAGGACTCTTCATATTATACATATTAATTGGATAAAGGAGAACGAGAAGGCTTTGTGTATTTTATTATATCCGTCGAAAATGGATCATCCCTCGGACACTCAGACGTAGGAAAGGAAGAATAACAGTATTATCATATGAAGAAAAAAAACTGATTATTGATAAGTGAAAATCCTTTTTTATCCTTATCCTTAAAAGTGTATGAATATATCATCATCTGACCATCAGCTAAAAAAACACGTTTCAACAACATTTTTTTTTTGTCTATTAAAATTTAGCCTGAAGGAAAAAACATTCATCTTTTGAGAGGGTCATTTTATATCAATTTTTTGCCATTTATGAGCATAATAACGTTAAAAGTAATCTATCTAATCTAGGATACTCTATTAATAAGGCTGTTCAAAATTGGCTTTCTATTTTCGGGAGCCGAACCAGCGCTCTCAAATTGATAGTTGAGCACGCTACACACAGCTAATGAATACACTCCCAAATGTTAGAAAAAGTTTAGAGAAGCTTATAATTAAGGTTTTTTTAAATAATTATATAATTCTTAATAAAATACGTATTCATATTCAAAGATAATTGCAATTCCACCAAACCAAATACGTAAAAAAGTTTAATTTATTACCCGAATACACAACTCAATTCGTTTCAAATATTTATTGACCACAGTCATATTGCAAATGATGATCTTTTGATATCTTTCAGCATCAATTATATTCTTTTTCAGTCCATAATGAAGATTAAGGAAAAGAGAAAACTCAACTAACGCCATATATAAATTGATTAAAATACACATATTGACATAATGGCACGCATACATACATGCATGTATAAAGGAATTATAAAGCCAAATCAAAACAAATCAAATTCAACAAGCTTCAAAGCTTCTATCACTCTTTGAAGGAATATATATAGGGTGATGTCAAGGTGTAGTCGAATGGAATTACAAATTATTTCATTATATTTTATCATAGCTGCTAACACATACATTAATACCACACTAAAAACATTTTAAGTATGTATCGCCGATTTGTATTTAATTAAGATTACTGTTTGATATTCTGAACAGTATTTTTTTTTGCCTATAAGTTTATTTATGAATTTATATACTATGGCTAGGTTTGATTTTTGACATAATGACACAGCTACATGCATTTTAAGAAAATATTAAACTCAATCAAATCGAAAGACTTCAAAGTAATGACTTTTTGAAGAAATATTTATAAGGTGATGCCAAGGACTAGTCGAATGGAATTAGAAAAAAATTTCATTTACTTTATCATAGCTGCTAACATATACATTAATACCACACTAAAAACATTTTAAGTATGTATCGCCGATTTGTATTTCCTAAAATTGGTGTGTATTAATAATACGGTTGATGTTCTGAACATATTTTTTATGTTTATTGATGATTTAAAAAATTGTTTAGATTTATTTAATTTTACATCAATTTTGTAAGATATTTTATAATGTATTTGATTTCAGGATAAATGGAATTAAAATTATAATTAACCGAAAAAAGTACAAATCCTATATATAAGGTATCTAGTTTTACGACGTGGATGTAGATTCTACTTAATTATGATATTATTTATAATATTATAAGCTATAAAAATTCATTTTAATATATCCTGACTCACAAAAATAAAAAATTTATTTCGAAATTTTTATTTTTTGATTTGTTTTAAAGAGTTCTTGATTAAAGAAGATTGTATGAAATAGACATTATATACCTATGATATCATTTTCATTTAAGTCTTATAATCAAACGTTGCATGTACAAAGTCTCTAAAAGGGTGATTTAATTTTCATTTCCTTTAAGGAGTCACAATTACTTCAATGCGTAGGATTTTGATATTTAACTTTTTAAATGATATAAGTAAAGAATATCTTAAGAATGATTGTTAAGTCAATAAAATTTTTCAGTTATTATAATACTATATATTTGTTTGTATACTTCCCTTATGTACTAAATATTGTGTATAAGACAAAAGTCGCATATGAAGTGTAATTAAAATATTTTATTTAAGTAAGCAATTAGCCTGTGGAATAGCAACTCAGATCAGATTTGAATTATGTGGGGATTATATTACATAGCTAATAGTGCAGGACTCACTTCAACTTTCAATGTTGAGTGCATTGGTTCGCCTTTAGGGATGGGAAGGATAGAGTTGATCAGCCTCATCGAAAATAAAATCCTAGGTTGGATTGATTATATCTTAATATCACATGTATCTACTACAGATAGAACTCCGTCGCACCATGAGAAAAAAAGTTTAATTTTTTTTTTGTCAATTAGATTAAAGTTGAGTTTTTTATTTATTGGAATTTTTATTGCCACTCTTATAAATGTAGATTTTTAGTATGGGAAATTCCAATGAGGTCTTATTTTATGTGTTATATGAAACCTAATGATAGCTGAGTGTATGTAGAAAAAGGGATTTTTTTTTTGGTATTTTTTGATCAAACTAATAGCTGCATATAATGCTAGAAAAGTTCACTTTTATTTATCTCCACTTCAAGAAAGATAGATTTAATATGAGTTTGTATTTTGTCATAGATACTGTATAAAATATTAAATTGACTACTTTATCATAATTTAGCATTAGCATTTTAATTCATAAATTTTAGATAATCATTTTCTTGCAGGATTTTTTTAAATCTAAATTTTGAATGATATTTAATTCTATAATTGTTTATAAAAATGTTGTTTTTTGTCTTCTAAAAACCTACTGATACTATTTCGTTGTAGTTTTGAAACTTTAATATATGAACATAAACTTTAGAATATTTTTTACAACCTTCTCTCTCTTTCT
>CP045895.1:4729746-4787351 GCA_013387185.1 Caligus rogercresseyi | reverse complement strand
AATATTATATAACATATATAATATTTCTTATCATTTTTTATTTTGTAGATACTAACAAAAGTACGCGAACAATTAACGTTATTTGTTGTTCTAAAGAATTCCAAAGGGACTGTGTTCAAAACAATATATAATGGACATTTTATTATAAGGTGTTACTTCAGAGAGATACGACATCAATTAAAACAAGACTAAAAGTAATAAAGATTCTCATCAGAGATCGTCTTAAAACAGATTATTACCTCTACATGCTCAAGACGAAGGTTGTGTCAGAAATTATCTAGGAGGGTTTTGCCGTATTCCTGCAGTGCTGTGCCCACGTTGAAAGCCAATGCCGTCACATACTTTAGCAAGAATATTGCCAATAATTTACTAACTGAACTTAGATGTTTTGGTTCGTTAGAGTCCGTACCTTACCCATTGGACTACAGCAACTAGGTTTACATGAGGCTGAGGCCTATAAAGTAAGTTAGTTCTGCCAACGGAAACTTTTTCATGCCCAGTTATCTAGATTCAAAATGGAAATCATAAGGTTAAAAGATACATTTTACAAAATATGTATTTGTCATTTTGATGTATATATATATATATATATATATATATATATATATAATATATATATAGTATATGATATATAATAGACATTCAAAAGGTTTTTTTCGACGGTATATAGCAAAATATACATCTAGAAAAAACTTCTATTCATTTGATTCATTATAACATTCATTCCGAGTAACCTGAGATCTAAATTGAAGAATCCCATCGTACATTTGTCATTTTTTAAGCAACCGTAATGTCTTAATGGAAAACTTTTGTTATCAAAATATGTTGGGAGAATTGTCATTACTCTTTCGTCATTCTTTCATTCATACTCACGAAAATATCCATTAGAGATACATCTGTTTTCGTAAGGTTCCCTCCAAAAATGTTTGCATAAACTGTTTTTGCATTCATTTTTTAATGAGGAAAACTATTCAGGATCAATTAAGGGTATGGGTTAATGATTAAATGTTTCAAAATAATACAAGAAAATTAAGTCATTTTATAATTATTTGTTCGGAATTACTCAAAAACAATAAAATTATTATTTTAATTGTAATGTTATATATATATATATGCCTCGAACCAATTAATATTTTTTATGTCAATAGTTCATTTTTATGAGATGTGCAAAACCTAAGATAATGTATGAAAATCACATAAGTAATATTTTAATTTACAATTTTATCATAGGGGTTGAAATAAAAACACTATTTTCAATCAATAAAATACAATTTAAAGAAATAGATATTAATTGACATGCGTCCTAAAATTTATTAACAAAATTTTGAGCTTTAAGATGTCATTACTTTCAATTCTCTTTATTATTGTAAATAATGTCTTCCAGTGGATGGAGGCAAGATAAGGGAAGTATTTAATTTCCTTCGAGGCCATAGTCCATGAGTCAACTGAAAGGGAGGAGATCTTCAGGTCCAGGAAAGCAAACCTTCCCGCTGCCGATAGTAGTACGGCCTAATATCGATGATTGCGAAGGGTCTCCGAAAGTAATTCGCTTCGCAATTAGAGCTTTGGAGTTCAAGATTGCGAAGTATATCGCCTTTTTTCGTGGGGTGGTCCATTTCGACCAAGTCCAAATAAGATCATCGCTTTCCTGTATTTGGCCGAGCTCTTTTTCTAGATTTTTATCTTCACACATACAAACTTGGTACGAATTTGTACTGCTTGACATTCCACAAAGGCATGAAGGGTCGTATTGAAAATCTTGCCACAATCTTTGTGGGGTTGCAGAAATTGAATAAAGTCACCCTATATCTAAGCTGGTGGTGCCAGTTAATATTTTTTTACGTCGAAGCAGATGTATCAAAAACCTACTCGATGTAAATTAATTTCCAAATGTATTTTTCGTACTTGAGAATATATTATTTGCTGTTCGTTACTGTATATTTTCCACACATATTTGATGAGATTAGGAGAAAATAAATAACCTGCAAATAGTGTAGTACACTTTATTCAAACATTGGGGTTGCCTTAATTTAAACAAAATTATACAACAACTATAAAAAGATGTCTTTGTTGACTACTCTTTGTTGCTTTACTAAACCAACGTTTTTTGACCATCTGTGAGAAAATGATGACATAAGGAATAATTATAAAGTTTTGATTGGTACTAATGTAAACAAATTGAAAAAAACCGTTTTAATTTTCTGCTTTTGGAATAAATATTTAGAATAAGTAACAAAAAGGTAAAGTCAATTGTTTGTGCAATTTTTCGCCATAAGAAATCTTTATCACTTTCTTTTATTATATATAAAAACTAAAGCTTGCGCAATTGCCACTTGTGAGGGTTAAAAGGTAACATTACAATTAAAAATGTAAACGGAGCTATAAAAAATAATTTGATGCGATTAATCTTACTTTTTCAATATGCGCATCTCTGGCTTAATCTTATGCAAATTGCCAAATCCACCTGTCGCCCTTTAATGAAAATGAATTTAATATTGATATTTTTTCAATGCAAATAAAGGTCACATACAGAAATCCCAAAAATTATATATTGGCTTTTTTATGTAACACTCCCTCTAAGAAAAAAAATGTATTGAGAAAGAATGAGGAAGATAATTAATAAAAATTTACATTTGCTCATTAAAGGATACGTCTTCAAGGAAAAACCATGGAAGAGAAAAGGTTGACTTTTTGATGAATGATTGTAAATATAAGGTATTTGCTCTCGTGGCTTTATACTCTATTTAAATAGTCAAATAGTATTAATTCGGTGATTGATTGCTTTAACAATATTGAAAGTAAAATGCAAGAAACTTAATGAAAGTTTTCCTCAAGCATGCGTATTCAATTATGTAGCCCCATTCCTGTCCATATATGATACATGGACAGTAATGGGGCTACTCGGGAAACCTTATGAATTTTTTTCCTTCAAGTTATGTGCAACATTTTAAAACATGAAGCTTTATATTACAACCGTATGAAAAACTCGCCCCAAAAACTCATAAACATATTTTTTATGTTATGTCTTTTTTTTGCTTAATCAGTTAAATCATTGTTTACCTTTAAATGGTGACATGATAAGCTTATTGTTTATTCTAAAATATTTGATATCTATTTTTATAACCTCTCGGTTTTTTAAGCACAAGAGTAAATATATTTATTTATAACACTCAATAGAAATATTAATTTATTCATTTTTAACCATTATTAAGCCAAACAAGTTATAAGATATATTTTCGCTGAAACTTAAAATAGTGATCTCTTTAAATGAATTCTTAATTTTGGTTCACCTTTTGCCGCAAACTTAATTTTGTTTATGGTTGTTCCTTTTTTTAAATGCAGTAGATAGGTCTCTAAGGAGCATTTAATTTTTTACTATAATAACGTTAATTTTGTTTTTTTAAATCACAGTTTTCTCCTTTATGTTTATGCATTACTTTTTATACAATTCATGTAATAAATAGAGACCTTGATTTTGAAAAAAATAGATAAAGGAGTTCTTGTTGAACGAAATAATATTTTGCATTGAAAATGATGACGTACGAAATAATTATATAATTTTGATTGGTACTAATGTATATTAAGTCGAATTTTTTATATAGATAAAACACCATGTTTTTTCTAGTACCGATGTTTATATTACAAACTGGACATTTTTCAAGTTTTGACAATTTGAAAATACATGCTTTCTTGATTCTTCCTCCTCCTAAAAAAATAAAAACATTGTTTGCTTTAGCGTTGTGCCATAAACTCTTCCAAAAGGTAAAGTGCTTTTTGGGATTCTATAGAGAAACTAGTGAATGATCAACTTTTTACATTAAAGTGCTTTTAAAACTTTCTCTATAGATGTTTCTATCCCTAAGATTTCGATTCTGCCCTTTATTTGCCTCCAAAATATTCTTAATTTGTCATGAATTGACCTTTCTTACTTGAGCATTAATTAGTTCAGCTAAAAAATTATAAAAAACTTATACAATGGTTGATTTATCTTTTTAGTTGGTATTTAAAAAAATATTTTATATTATATTTGCTGATGAAAGGAAGAGTTTATATTTTGGCTAAAAATGTCTCCAATATACCAAATAGACTTTTTTATTAGACGTATCTGATATTAAATTTAAAATCATGCGTCGTGGGTTCCGGCTACAATATTAGTTCCATTATTTTTTGAGATATTTCAAGCATAATATTTGTCGTTTTTTTCCTTAAGTAGTTAATTTCTGTCATCACTAATAATAATTTCAAAGTACCGTGGCTTTCATTTTGTGTCATATCGATAAGTTAATTCCAGAATGGCGTGCTGTGATTTGAAATAGATTGTGACATTCATTTTATATAAGCGAATGACATGGTATTCCAGAATATTTATATACATATTCAACCAAAGCCATCATACTCTTTCTTTTTTACGTTTTACATCAATGATATCCAACTTCAAGAATAGTTAATATTCCGTGGTCTGCGTCGATCATTTTGTGTGTATGAGGCTCCCTGTGATCCATTGGAGAACAGCATAATGGAAATGTCCTTCTGTCATTGCACATCCATATAGATCAGGTAAAATTTATTTTCATTCATAAGTGAAAAAATAAAGTAGATTCTCACTATGACTATAGACTATAAATACAAATCAAAGATAGTTTCAAAAAATTTGTGTTGGAAAACATAATTAAACTCGTCAAATATATTTTTTATGCGATGAACTTATATTTATCTATTTATTTACTCCTTCACAAATGTTTTTAAAATAAGAATGACCCAAGAAAAAAAACATTTCAGCTAAGATATTATAATAAATGCTCCTTTCACAAATATATTTCCTTTCAAACCATGAATATTAGTTCCAAGCAATTTATTACAATTGTAATTTCTTAAAGGGTTGCTGATTCATTTGTTCGATTGTTACTTTTGCTTTTAGCATGTAGGTCTTATAATCAATGATTTCCTTCACATATGAGTTGAGCCTTATTAGTGCTGTAATTACCCAGTTCTCTAGAGATTCCGAAGTAACTTTTATCACACAAATGGCTGTGAGTTTTTGATAAAGAAAATATACTTTTATGTATTTGCTTCGACTGTTTCTATACCTAATGTCTTCGATAAGGGATTTAGATGCGGCAAAATAGCAAATACTGGATTAAAGGGGTTCTATCTCTTATATATGTTAAGACATTCTTTTGATTAAAAAAATCGATATCGTTGTTTACTTATTGTCAACATCCTTATGCTTTCTAGCCAATTAATATCCATTCATTTTAGCATTGTTTTAAAAGAGTTTAGATAGTCAATAGATATTGTAAAATCAAAATTGCGTTTACATACCCCAATAAATGCAAATTCATTCAATCATGTAACTTAAAAAAAGGAAATCAAACAAATTATTATGATTATAATGGACAAACAACATTTAAAAGCATGTATTTTATCTCCAGATTGAAAATGTGTATCATCAGTCTCTTAAGATTGACGTTATTTAAATCTAAATGTATTTGTTCGAACCTGAACTGTAAAGCAATATACAAAAATTTACTCTCTTTTATAAAGTTATATGGAAAGCCTCTAATGTATATATGATATATTATAAAATATATATCATGTTGGAGACATGATGTAAAAGCTCTCAAATTTTCAAACTGAACTGGAGTATAGGAATACTAAAACATAGAGAAACCTTTTAATAAAAGAGTAATATTTGAGAATCGAGATCAGCTGTTTCAAAAATCCATAAAAATTTAATCATGATTTGCTTTCTGCATATTTCTGCCAACTTTTACTTGTTTATATACATAATGGTTTTTTTAGCAGTATATTTTATATTTATATATTATTCCATTAAATGTTCTCTACACAAGTGAAAAATAAAATAAAACTATCAGGCTCAAGTGTGTTCATATTACGCAGTGTTTGCATGATTTTGGTCATATTTTTTAAATACCTACATTTAAAACAAAATCTTTGAAAAGTCAAACAACAAGCAATTAAGAGAATAACAGATGCGTCCCCCTAGTTATTATATGTTTAAAAGAAGTTTGAGTTTTATGCATCGTTATTCCATTCTGTTAGAAATTTAAAAACCTTGAAGCCCACAAGAGCATTCACTTATAGGCTTATAGCTTCAGTTTCATTAGTAAGTTTATAAATACAAAAAATAATCAAGCTTTAGGCATATGACAAAAAAAATTATAAAGTTTAAAGTACTTTTTGTATAATATTTTTAACATAGTTTTCAAGTAAAAAGGATATTCATCATTCATACAAGAGGTATTAACCATAAAAACTTTCGGCTCATCATATTAGAAAACTCTTTCCAAGTTATTATAAAACTCTATTACAAAATACTAACGAATTTCACAATTTAGTAATGGCTGTTAATATTAAACAGGCAGTCAGTTATTTCGAATCCTGCAACTTTACTTGATTTCAATTTGAGTGTACATGAATATTTATATATATATATATACTTTCTCTAACGATATTTATAACAATAATACATAAAGCAAGGGGATAAGTATTTCACAGTGATCTTTCATGTTTAAAATAAAATGTTTAATGCTTTCCTTTTTCGAAAATGGATACGAATTGAGATATCCTTTTATCCAACGCCTTAAGAAACAATGTTCACAAATATTATGTCCATTTTATATGTGAATAAATACAGCCATGAAGGACTTTCATTTTTTTAAACGTCATATAGTTAATTATACTGAAGTAGCGGATGCATATTTTATATCAATACAAAATTATTGAGGAACTCATTCTTTCAATTTGACATAAGCGTAATTTTTACTTTTATTTTATTATTATTATATATAATAAAAGCTAAAGATAATTTCAAAAATAAGCATCAAGGATACTAAATTTTAAAATAGTACTATATACAGGTCTCCCTTATCTTAAGTTATTGATATGCCTAAAAAGTTAAGTTATGCTATTACCGAAAGGTATGAATAAATAGGAAATAAAGTCCGCTTTGGAGTAGACATAAGCTATGAGATATCGAATAGGAGTTTGAAACGGACTCAAACGGCAACTAATCCTTATATATTTTTAATATTATGTTATTAAATATATGTTATATAAGATCAATAACAGAAGCATACGGATCCATCAGGATACACTGGCATGTAGTTCCATTGATATTTTGATCTTCTTAAGATGCATCTTAAAATCCTTAACTTGATAAATTTGTTATTAATGCCTTAATTATGTCAGTTTTGCATTTGCAGATTCTATTTTTTATTTGCCAGTCTATACAAATAATCATATAAGATACAAAATACAATCCCAATTAATGTAATAATTTCATTTTTTTATTTCTACCTTTAAAAAGTGTCGCCACTTGGTATTTTTATTCAATACCAATATCCGGATTGAATTATAGACACACTTTCATATAGGAACATTGGTAATTTGTATATCCTCTCAACTTTATAAACTAATCATTTTCACTGTTAAACTAAGAACAAGAATAGTTAATTTAATGCACACAAATGAAAAAAATATAAGGCATACATTATAGAGTTAATATATTGTTCACTTTGGTCCATTAGTTGAATAAGAAATTAAAAGTTTCTCAATTAGAGACATACTAAGAAAAACTTGTTGTTTACTAATCACAATGAAAATATTATTGTTTTAATACTTACTATAGAAAATAAGTTTTTTAATATCTTACATTACAATTTTCCCTAATTGAAACCTCATTTCTAAAATATTATTAATAAAACGTAAAAACATATTGTTTTAGATAACTAATATATAATTTCATATTTGGTAAGTCATGGAATATATTGAGGCTTTGTATACCTTATGTTTATTGATAATTATTCTACAACAAAAACTTTACCTAAAAGTATACAACAGTGAATTTACATTTCACAACACAATTATTATAATTATTCAAATATATATTATATATATATTATATATAATGTGAAAAACCTTATTAACTCATCAATAACGGTAGTTTTTGATGTATTTAATGTTGTGTATATATTTCAATTTAAGGTATGTCTTTTTAGTATAATATATATCATCAAAGTAAAATTGACTAACAATCTAAAGCTTTGTTTTCTATTAACAACACATTTATAAAAATTATATTTGCATTATAAAATAATTTGTATTGACGAGTGCTCTTGCTTATTTAAAATTTGAAATCGAACAAAAAGGATACATATCATTTAAAAATAAATTAATAACCAAAGGGAGCGCAAAGGCCGTGTGCGTTAAGGCGTGTTCAACTATCAAGGTTCGAATCCCGAGAGGGGATGGCCATTTTTGGTCTACCCATTGATAAGATCCTAGGTTCGATTGACTATTTTTAATGATAGTATGCTTATTTATATCCTGTCGGATGCAATTTTATCGAACCATATAACCAAAAAAAAAACAAAGACCAAACTTAAGTATGTACATAAGTGTTCAAGTAAGAGCCACTCATGTAAATGAGGCCATAACAAACAAAGGCATTACATTTTCACCATCCCATGAATGTTGTGCTGTCTTAAGAGGCACATAGTCACAACACTTTTCCATATCATTGTAGAAAAGAACAGCCCAGGCAGTGATTGGGTTTTTGTTTTGCAGACTCAAGGATGATAGAACGATGCTGGTGTTCTTACTATGGCGAATTGTCATTTCTCCCTTTCTTGTTCTCAAGACAGAGATTTGTTCGAGGCTTTTGTAAGTTTTTTTTCGGAAGCTATATGAGGTTGCATACATTTTATATTCATTTGAATAAGTTCAGATTTTGCCCTGATGGCTGCCCCGAAGTTTTAGTGGTCTATAATTTCCTGTAGTTCTGAATTTAGATCTACCCAGTTTGGGTTGGTCGTTTGAATGGCTTTGAGACACTCTAATAAGTCTCGTCGTTGTGCAGCGTCTTTTATTCCCTTCTCAATAAAGATTTGTATACCCCTCGTTTCAATCCTTTTGAGCGTCATGCAAGGGGTGGACACTTGGATTCAAGTTGCTGTCTTTTATTATGTCATTTATGTTTTCACAGAGAGGTATTCTCGTCTTTAAAAATAGATACATAAAGCTTCCAATAAGATATCTTGTTAACTTTCAGATTTTCAAAGTGAACCATGATTGGGGAGTGATCTGATATGTGTGGCAGAAGGATAGTGAAGTCTTTGACTTACTTTGCAATGTTTGGGGATGTGAGAATATAGTCTACTTTTCCCTCTATTTGTTTGCCATTCGCATTTTTAGAGAACGTCATGCCGGGGTTAACAGGGTCGAGGAAAAGGTCTGCGTCCTGTAGAAGATATTATGAAACTACTTATTCAAGGTCTCCTTATTTTTATGATTTTGAGCAACCATAATTTACAGGGTCTCTTCCAGACTTTTTTTCACGTTCTTCAAATCTCCTCTAATTATTATGTTTTCGCCAATAAAGTCAGATAATATGTTTGAGAAGCAGCTGTCCCTTTTCTTGTTTGACCCGTAGATTGTAAAATTAACTTTATTTTCTGTACCAACAGTAACATTGACGGAAACAAAATTCCCTCGAGGATCTACTCGTATAAGTTAGGGCCTCAAAGCTTTTTTGATCAGGATAACAACCCACCTTGTAGTATGTGAAGAATTTGTTTTTACTGGACATAAAAATGTGACGTGTGATGGAATAATTAATCGGCGGATGGATCTACTGTTTTTCAATCAGGAATCCACAAGAGCTACCACGTCGGATAATGTAGTATATTTTATGTAGATGAAAACATACACGGCTCTAGATACCATAGAGTTAACGTTATAACATAGCACTGTTAATCACATTATTTATTTAAAGAAATTAAGTTCTCTATTATTTTAATAAATTATTTTACATTGGTAGGGAACCAATCTCTGCAGGATCTACATCTCTGAGTCTCTTTGAATTATCTTGTCTGGGCTTGTAAGAATACGTTTTTTTTTAAGACTGAGCAGTAGTGGTAGAAAGAGATTTCTGGATGAAATGTCGGCTTCTTTCGTATCACATGTACCCAATCATCTCTTAGTGGTATTTTCCTGGTATTTCTAGAAAAAAATTATCGCTAGTTGCCCCAGAAGTTAATGTTTAAGTATTTTTTGGATTAGAAATACAACGTAAGGGTAGAGATGGGTTCTTCCTCGCAGGCAGTTGAAACCGAATCTCCCTTCGGTTATTCCTCCCTCTGTGCAACTTCCTTGGAGACTTGTCTCTCCATGGCTCCTTCGACGCTTTGCCAAATACCCAGTGTTGCTCTAATATACTTTTCAAACTCATTGTATGGAGGTTTTTTTCGACGCTCAGCAACTCTTCTATGTTTAATGAATGACTTCTCCCATCACATCACATAAAACAGACACCTCGGGGATGTTTTGTAACGAACATATCTGTCTGATGGATGAATGAATAGTGTGGATTAGCATTCATTATCCTTGACAGACACATTGGACTGACAACACCTAAGGTGAAACAAAGTAGATAACAACAAAATTCAATCAAAGAACTGGTCATCCTTGTGTATGTTTAAATGTATATATTGTAAGGCATCGTAACGCCTTCACACTGTCAGACATATATTAAAGGTTGTTTTACGTTATAAGTTCAAGAATTTGGACTCAAGTACAACAGAAAGTTTCATCGAACTAAATCCCCCAAGTAGAATTTTGAATGTTTCACCTCTCTCTCGTAGAAATGAACGACTTTAAAAATATTTATGATTTCATACTACAATACTATAGTATATAGTATACTACTGCATAAGTATAGATTAATCTTGATCCCTGTGCCACTTCTTTTTATATATTCGAACAAAACTTGGTTGATATTTTGTAAAGCATTAAATGAAATAAAATATCAAGGTCATCTTATGTTATTCCTTTTGCATTAGGACAAAAAGAAAATTATATGATCCCATCGGACAATTTTCCATATGACCATTAGTTACTTTATTCATTTACAGCATATAAAAACATGTTCACAAGGGACATTTTAAGTCAGCAATATCAATGTATAAATACTGTACATATGTCCTTGATATTTTTGTACATATTATCTGCAATTGTAAGACTTCTACTTATATAAGTATGAAATCAACAAACATAATTTTATATATATATATATGCTTCTGGTTTTTACTATCAAAATTGGTAGAAAAAAATCTTGTTTTAATTGATATCGATTTAATGAATAATTTACGCCTTCCCAAAGGATATGAAAAAGTCTGAAACAGCTTATCTCTGAGGATTTTTTTGGGACTGACATTAACTGTTTTGATACATTTAGGAGATATGCATTCGCAACAGACGTCCAATTGTTATTGTCAATCCTATCCATAGCCTGGTCTTTTTTGAAGTCAGTGAGAGAGTTCTGCAGGTAATTTGGTAATCAAAAGTAAAGCAAAAATAAATACCATACTGACTCTGTTTTCTTTAGTATGTTACCTGTATATTTTACAGGTTGTATTATATGTATGAGTTATTGATTTATGATCATATTATAATAATATATATATATTATATATGATATATATTATATATATATATATAGATATATATATATATATATATGGGTGATTCTGATTTCACGTTTTTCGGATTTGAGAGTCGGGCTTCCCTTGGATTTTACTTTAATGCATAGAGATCATCTTGTGAAAGTTTAAACGAAATCGAATAATGGGAAGGGTCCGCGCAACGGGCCCAAAAGCTATGTAGTAAACTTATTTAGTATTTTTTTTTCGTCATTCGATCGCATCTAATGTCCTTAATTTCAATGCTATTTTCAAACAATTTGCCGCAAAATGTAGGTATGCTCGCAATAATTCCAAATCAGTTTTATTTTATGTACATCCAAAATCAAACGGGATAATAAAGTTTCAAAATGTTCATTTTTGGGTATTTTCCATAAAAATGACTATTCCAAAGTTTAAATTTCTCTTTGAATTTTGGATGTACATAAAAAATAAAAACTGATCTGGAATCCTTTAAATTTTACTACATAATAAAAACAAACACTTAATTTGATTGTGGTCATTGTGTATGTATTGAATGTTTATCAGATGTTTAAAATTTGTCTACCCACAAGTTGTTTACGGGGTTGTCAATAATGATAGCAAAAAGAAATGATAAAAAAAATATATTTAGCAATTTCAAATGAAACATCACTTCAGCTGCGCATGTTTCTGTATGAACATCAATTCAGAAGTATAATGATGTATTATTCATGTGTCCCGATGCACATCATGGACAATTCTTTTAATAGGCTTTCACCAATATTACCGATATTTATTTATGATTATTATTTTATATAAAAAATGATCTGAAAACGAAAAGAAGAACTTTTATTTGGGAATGACTGAGTTGTAATCCTACATAAAATTATACATTCGATACTGATAAGAAATCGTTGCTTTATTGTTCGTATTCCTATTTCTTCTAAAACGAATCTATATTTGGACTTTTTGGGGGTTTTATACTAACAAGTTCTCCTTAACATTATATTTTTTTAAATAATGGCAAATTAGTTATAAGTTTATGTTTTTGGAGAAATACTATAAAAATATGGAGTACTCAAGAAAGGTAAATTGTTATAAAATAAGATGTCCTTGAATTGAGCCAAACATATCTTTAATAATCAGAAAACCATAAGGCTACGAGGCGAAATCAATTTTTTGGGGTAGGGAGTCTAAGAAGTTATTTAACTCTTTACATTTATTTAGAAATAAATACTTCACTCCTTAATGTATATGCTTTTTTGTTTAAAAAGTATCAAATTGCAAAAAGAGACGTGCATATTATTTGCCGCAGACTACTGATACTTTTCGACCCCGGAAAAACCTATGATTTTGAGGTTGTTGTTTTTTAAATACCATGATTTTGATATTCTTCGATATCATTTTGACTTTTTAACTCTTCTATTTAGAAGAATTGGGTTCTTTGATCAGTTTTATCATTATATCTCGAAAAATATGTAGTTGACTCATCCACTGTTACGCTAAAAGTAATATATCAATGATATTAAGATAAAATAAAATATCCCATGAGCATTAGGACAACTGCCAATAAAGGTGCAGATACTTAAGGAAAAGTTGAAGGCTATATACACTGTTTTACATATTTGTTTTGCATTTTTTCAGATAAATAATAATATGAAGATGAATAGAGTTATTTATGACCTTGTGCATTGAGACTTGATTACCCAACACATAACATTATTATAGATAGAGAAAAAAAGATGGAGGGCTTTGAATGTGATGGGTAGAATGAAAAGGCGTTTAATATAAAAGAAGTTGGTATTATGCTACAACGAGCATGACTTCACTCGCAGCTGAGAAGAAATTCATCCTTAAAAATAGGCCTTCATGGGCCTCGAATCTAAGCTATTGTCGAAAGAAAAAAATAATATGTATTTTGTATACTGATATATGTCGAAAAATGACTCATTACTCAGATTATTGGACCTACAAAAGAGATATAAAGCAGTTTAGCACAATGAAAAAAACATGTTCACTTTCAGTTGCGAAAACAACCATTTCTTTATCCCATGATGTTAAAAAGACTGAGGAAAAGGCTAAGTAATAATAATAATTATATGTTAAGGATCAAGGGGAGAGTATAATATTTTTTGTGGGTGGTTGAACGTTTTTTATGTATATATATATATATACATTAGGGTGTGTGGTCCTTTTTCAAACTTGTCTGATCCCAAATTATCATGGATCAAAAGTTGTATTTTGGTATTGGTAATAACTCCAAAAAATCATTTTCCTCTCGGTCAAAACCCAACTCCCTCCTTCCGGTCAAAGTTCCGGTATTTACCGAAAGTACGTCAAAACGCGGTCAAATTCGAAAAAGAAAAAAATATTTTATTAATTGGCCAATGAAATGAAAAACTTATTTTATATTTTTTTCGATTTGTTAGTAATTTTTTCGACTTTTTGATTACAGTTTTTTTATTGTTGAAAATCAGTTGTTTTGTCTTAATTACAATATAGTTTTAAATTTCCTTATAACTTACGGAATTTTATCGCCATATTTTTCAATAAATACAACTAATTTGCAGCTAAACAATATAAACAAAAAATATTTTATTGTCTAGACATCCAAAATCAAAAACATAAATATATATTTCTACACATAAAGCTGAATAAAATTTAAAAAATATGAATAAATTTTCTAACATTTTATTACAACTATAACTAAATACAACTAAACAATACAACAAAAAATATTTTATTCTATAGACTTCTAAAATGTTTAACATAAATACATGAAGACATAATGGTGGGAGAAATTTGAATAAATGTATTAATTTAAAAAGTCGGATTTCGAAAATGTTTTATTTAACTTTGATCTTGAATTGTGTGTTACAATTAAATGTTTATGCCTCGTATTTTGATCTTCTATTTCTTGGGATTTTCTAGTTGTCGATGCTACAAATCTTTCTACGTTTTGTGAATGACATGGAATATCTGGTATTTGTAAATCTTCACCTTCGGTACACTTTAATAATTCTTCTTCAGTAAAGTCAAACGTTAGAGGCGGTCCTGTTTTATAAGTTTTCGGTATTGTATTTAAATTAACTAAATCAAAAAAAACTTTTGGCAGCTAAGTTTAAAAAATCTTTTGGAGGAACAAATTGCCTAACAAAATCTGTGCATTTGGTTTTTCTATCTTCTAAAATAATTTTAACAGCTTATTTTCGTTTTCCCATGTCCGAATCAAATAAAGCACATAAGAGTACATTTTCTGGATGTGCAAAGAATGAATTTGTTCTAAATGTTGCTGTTATAGCGTTTTTTTCTTGTGAGTTTAAATGTTTGTTTGCTTGGTTAATTAAAAAGAAAAAATGTTTTGATCCATGTTTTACATGATGATTTTTTTTATTTGAAGAAATGTAGGGGCATATACATTTAAAATTATAATTACTAGTCTTTTTAATTCCTTTGATGGTTTCTTTGATTGTATATATAGTCTTAAAAGAGTTGAAGCGGTTGTAATCCTTCTAGCATTGTGAATTTTACCGGGATGTTTCTCAAGAAATTTTCGGTACATGGTTTGGTCCATTATGTATCATATTGCAAATTTGAACAAATATTGTTGATCGTTACTTAAGCATTTAAATAAGCCTTGATTAATGTCTAAATTACTTCCTCGGACAGGTTCAAAAGAAACTGGTACAATTTTACAAGAAAAAATGTTATTTGAGAACCAATTTCGCCCTTTAAAGAATTTGGACCGGTCGTTTTAGCATCATAAAATTGAAATAGTTTTTTGAAAAGCAATTCATTCATATGAAGTAAACAATGATCCATTGTAACGGCGATTCTAATGTTTGCTCCAAATGTCTTATGACGCCAGCTTGGTATCCTGTGTTCACTGGAGCACCATCACTTCCAATAGCTCGGAGAGAATCGGCACTATCAGATTCTACAATTAAAGAATGCAATTCATTGGCAATGTGGATTGCTTTTCCAGATATTGGTGTGAAATGGTTTACATAAGTTGCTTGCGGTTCCGAAATCACGGGAATGTGTTCTTCATGTTTTTCTTTCTTGGAAAATTCAGTTGAACATCTTGTTAAGTCTTTGCGTCCATCAAATTTGATACAGATGAAGCCTTTGTTTTCTTTATGTAGTCTCAATGATTGATCACAGTACTTTTTTGCTTGATAATAAACTTTCGATGGAGATAATAAATTTTCCTTAGTAGAGAGATGTAGGTCATTCAATAATGCGTTTCCATAGGCAGTAGCCGCTCTAACAGATAGACCATATCTCACAAGCACTTGACTTGATTCTGGGAGAAAATTTTAAGTTTTTTTTCACTACATTTTTTAAAAATATGGCGATAAAATTCCGTAAGTTATAAGGAAATTTAAAACTATATTGTAATTAAGACAAAACAACTGATTTCAACAATAAAAAAAACTGTAATCGAAAAGTCGAAAAAATTACTAACAAATCGAAAAAATATATAAAATAAGTTTTTCATTTCATTGGCCATATAATAAAAATATTTTTTTCTTTTTCGAATTTGACCGCTTTTTGACGTACTTCCGGTAAATACCGGAACTTTGACCGGAAGGAGGGAGTTGGGTTTTGACCGAAGAGGAAAATTATTTTTTTGGAGTTATTACCAATACCAAAATACAACTTTTGATCCATGATAATTTGGGACAGACAAGTTTGAAAAAGGACACACACACCCTAATATATATAATATATATATATATATATATATATATATATATATATATATATATATATATATATAATATATATATACAGTACTCAAGAGTAATTGAAAAAATGGTTAGTTTTATATTTTTAATGAGGCAGAAAAAAGTGAGAATATTGAGCGCTAAATAATGATTATTATATACTCACGGGTTATTCAGTTGATTGAAGCAGAGTGTATTTAGTTTTATTATTTATTTTTGGACCATGGAAGAATACTTGATCGATAATCATAGAAAATATAGAGGTTGGAAGTGAGGACTGGTAGCATACAATATCGAGGTATTTGTTAGTATTCCATAGTTGGGGGAAGACAGCGACAGCTAGAACTAAGGAAAGTTTGATACTTCATATATCTAATATATTTTTCTCTCCAATTGAACCAGTCGTGATCCTGGCAGTTTATGCTCTCTTTGACTACTCAGTACATAATAAACAGCGAGAATCAACCTTCATGAACAAATACCTTGTCAATAAAACTTTTTTGAACATTTGAACACAATAAATGAGTGCATGTATAACATTGTATAAATGTTTAAGCGACCAAAATTATTTCATACGCATTAAATGTATATACAAACAAAAAAATATTAATGTTCGTTCATTAAAAACTATATAAGGATCCTTATCTGTTAATATATAAATATTAAACCTTATAAATTTTGTATGTAAAAATAAAACGTTGAAATATACGGTCATTCCTCAAGTTTTATTATTTATTTTATGAGTGTTTTTCCATCCTTATGAAAGTGCATCATGTGCTAACATGTTTGCATATCTCACTCTACAGCCTCCGGGCGCAAAACAGCCCTTATTCAAAAATCATATCTTTCAAATTACATTCGCAAACACCTGCTTTCTTGAAGAGGGAAACTGTTGGCTGCTTTGATGGGTGCATAAAATAATATACTCAATACCTTATATGCATAAAAACTACCGACTGAAAGCATATGCCTCGTTAGAAGTTGTAGAAGTTGTCAGCATCGCGCTAAGTAGTTTTTTATACAGTGTGATTATGCAAAAAATGTGAAATTACACTAAGATAATAAATAAATAAACACCGGAGTTTAAAATTGTTTCCCTACATTTAAAAGTTAATCGTCATTCTAAAAACACAACACAATACATAGACACTAAAAATATTTATCAAAATTATTTGTTAAAAATTTCAATTCAATAATTTAAAAAAAATATATAGTATATTAAAAATATTTAAAACTTTCAGGATCAATCGCTTTCTCAGAATGGATTAGTTATAATATAATTTTTTTACAGTTTAATTAACTTTTGGTTAACTTTAATATTTGCTTAAAAAAGTACTGTTTCGAGCAGGACGGATAACATCGGTGTCTAAGTCGCTTATATACATACATTCAAGAATAACAGTTTACATGAGTGATCTTAATAGATAAGGCAAGGTACATAGCTGCAGTAGAAATGTTTTTGATGTCATACATAGATACGAAATAGGCGTTGCTAGCCTTTGCAAAATATAATTTCAACTACTTCTTTTCTATACATTTCTTGAGACAAAGTAGAAAGTAGTACATGACATTAAATGGTTCGTATATCCTTTCTGATGGCTGCTTCTTTGAGTTCTGATATGACTCTGGGTTTTTCTTTGTATACTCTGTCTTCACATAGCCCCACAAAAATGTATGGGAGAGTTCCTTCGATAGATTTCAACGCACACAGCTTGGAGCAATGACCCATGAGGCTTTTAAGATAGTGTTGGTCCATACATGCAGGCTCATAACTGTCCTGAATTTGAACAAAAGAGGTGTAGTGATCAAGACTCAATTTGATTGTGTACTCCATAGCCGCATCTAAGCTCCTTAGATGTATTATTTTGGTCTTTTTGGGAAGGCCTGAGTGACACATGAACTATTCTAAATGACTGCATATAAGTCTTATCAGTCCCATACTTCTCAAAGATGTTAACCTAGTTCTAAATCATGTCCCTGAATGAGCCCTTTCACATTCGAACAAACATTTTCTTATAGAAACCTGTCTTGTAGTAAAATTGAACACAATGGTCTACAAAATAAGTAACAATTTGAAATCCGCCAATCTAAGACTTTGCACGTTGTTAACATACATTTAGTTACACAAATTGTTTACAAATTGCATAAAGATTCTCAAGTTTCCCTTCTTGCAAAAATACAATTTCACAAGTCATTATAGTACTAAAGTCAGTTACATAAACAATTATGAATCAGTTGCTTACCTACTCATTATTATATATGAGGCGCTAAAATGTGTAAAATGAATTATTTTAAAGCGCTTCATCATTCACCTACTAATAAAAAAGGCATGACTTCTCTAAAGTTTCTAATAAGAAAAGTTTTTTTTGCAGTCTGCCCATTGCGTGAGTTGTCGTACACATGTACTTACATTCCTTCTTAGCATCCAACACGGCCTACAGGGAGGAAAGAGAAAGAGAGCTGTATAGACTCCTGCAATCATGGCACTAATCCAGATTTATATATATATATATCTTTTAAGTTGTAAAGTTGTTTCGGAAGGAGTAAAAAAATACATTTTGAAGAATTAATGGTTGAATTTAAAGAATCGGAATTTTTTTAAAGAAAAAGACTCTAATGATTTTAGAGAAACTTAATTTTTTTTGTACACCCGTACAATATTTATTTTAAACTAATATGATATTAACGTTACATCCAAATCTGAGATACATGAAAATAAATTGTGACATTTTAACATCTAAAACTAGAGTTCATCAAATAATCTATTCACAAAATTAAAAACATTTTTTGATAGGGGGGTTTTAGTGCTTCTAAGTTTGTAAAGAAGATTTTGAATTTTTGCGACAATAAAATTTATTTAAGAAACTTAATTGGTTCTACATTACACATTATATCTTGGTCGTACAACACTAACATAAAATAGAAAGTAGTGCAGCTTTCAAAATATTATTGTCTGATACTTTTTCTTTAAATAACATGTATACTTCAAGCCTGATAATGATAGTGCTAGAAGGTATGCTAAGATTGTCATCTTTATTTGATGGCGTTAACTAGTGATGGGTCACGAGCTTAAATTTACTACTCGAGCTTGGGCGAGTAGTAAAAAAATACTCGAGTATTTACGAGTTTTTACTCGTAACTCGGGTAAAACTTAAAACTCGCAAAAAACTCGTTACTTGTACGAGCTCATTTTATTTAATATATATGGAAAGGAAGAAAAATTTGATACTCTAGGAATACTTGTATTTTTAGATCATCCTTTAACATCCTCATTGATATAAATAATCATACATACGATATAGAAGTTCTATGCAGTTCGGGATTTCTTGCTCATTAAAAAAATGGGGCTTAAGTCCTTTATTTTGCAAAATTCTAAAATGTATCCCTCGCGCTCAGTTTTAATATAATTGATATTTTGTTAGGATTTACAGTTTTCTTGAGCTAGAAGTGATATTTTTTTATCAATTACTTGATATCAAAGTCTAAATTAATATTCAGTTATTCGAAACAGACTTCGGGTTCGTTGAAAAACTTGTTCCATTATCATTGTATATTTTGAACAAAATTGTCTTGATTAAGACTAGTGGATCGAAAAAATCCCCTCAAACATTAGATTGAGGCCTTGTGAGATAATTAGTAACGTTTTCAAGTAATTTTTATGAGACTAAAGATTATTCTTCACTGGATTGTTCCATTTGCAGTTGCTTGAAAAGAAAAAGACATTTCAAAAACATATATTATTATATATATATATAGTATGCATATATTAAAAGGAATAATTTTTAATTATTCACAGCTCAAATATTATATATATATATAATTATATCAGGAAACGACTGGGTACCCGGCCCGGCTTTTTTTGAAGGTTTCGTCCTGGTTTCTAAAAATCAGCAAGCCGGGAGTTTAATATATTCGTTCCCTCGTCATTCTGAAAGTAAGGACGTTTTTTTAGAAAAGAATTCTTAATATTTCAAAAAAATTTAATTTTTTTTCTAAAAAAACGTCCTCACTTTCTTTCTTTTCTTTTTAAAAAATAATAGGATTTTTTTAAAAATGTCGTTTCTTTTTTATTTATAAAGGAACGAATATATTAAAGTCCGAGTCCGGATCCCGACGAAAAACGTATCCTGGTCGTTTCCTGACTTTTAGATGATGTATTTTTATATTTATTTTTATGAAGCTAGGATAATTAGTAAAGGAACAGTAAAATCTATTTAAAACAATAAATTACCATACCAAAATAAGACCGTCTCATTACTAATTATTATTAAGAATCAATGCCTTTTGAAGCACTTGATGTGTCCAGACATATTATTTGAAGGGACGAGTTATTCGTTGAATAAGAAATTTACACGTTGTAAGGAGTTTGTCTCCAAGTAACGAGTTTTTCTCCGAATAACGAGTAAAAGCTCGTCGATTTCATGCACGAGTCGAGTATTTGAAGACTTTTTTTACTTACTATATATAACTTGAGTATTAAAAAACGAGTTTTACTCGTGACCCATCACTAGCGTTCACTATTCAATTCCATTTAAAATAACGTGACTTTACATGCATTTGTGTGTGTATTCAAGGAGATATAAATTTAATAAAAACTAAAAAATTATCACGCGATTCCTATCGAATGAAGTGAATAAAATATATTTAATTGTAATTTTTATACTTTCATATGTCAGAGGGATGAACAACAACTAGGTTAATCTTAATATTCTACCTAATATTTTTGACATACAAGAATAATTTTATTTGATAGTTAGAACGGTTCTAACATATTTTAGCATCCCTGACCCTCATCTCCAAAGGCCAACCTTTTTCACGCATCATTAAGTTTCATGCACTTCATACTTATTTATGTTTTAGAAAGTGTTGACAATCAAAATATGTTTGAATCTAAAACCCATGTAAACATTTTTGTTTTAACTATGTTCAAACCTAAACCTATTTTATATTGTGATCATTGCTAAAGTCACAACTACAAAAAAATACAATGATTACAAAGTCAAAACATTTCTTATTTCATTATATATAGTATCCAAAAAATTCAAACTCAACATTTTAGTTATTAATGATTGAAAGTAAGATAATAATTTTATTTTAATAGTTTATATCACGAACTATCTTTAATAGAACAGAAATAAAATAACATTATCATCATAGTCTTAAAGTGAACACTAGACAGATCCTAGGTTCGATAGACTAATTATAATGTTATAATGCTTATTTATATCCTATCGGATGCAATTCTATCGAACCATATAGGCAAAAAAAAAAAAAACACTAGACATCTATCTTTATAGTTGGACTCAACTTTTTTAAAGCTATTATCTTGTCTTTATTCTCTTTGTTATCAACTAACATCTGTATTCATATATTTTCCCTAATTTCCTTAATCCATTCGTAAGTTTGTATACATGTATTCATATTATTATTTACTCTATTTGTGCACAAAAAATAATGATACCAAAATACTTCAAAAGAGGATGAAATATATATTTGAAAAAGTCTTTTAAAAAAGCCAATTTTATAAATCGATTTATAGAGCTAAATATTTTCGTATATATGTGTGATAAAACAACTTGGTCACATAGTTCTGGGTATAAAGTGGCAAAGGTGTGGACCTTGAATGATTATGACTTAATCGGATATACGGACGGCTCCAGAATAAATGATAGGACAGGCGTCGGTTGGGCTCTAACATGTTATGACAATGTAATTGATCAACGCTCACTTAAGCTTGATGATACAAATACTGATACAAAAAGCCATTATAAATTTGGCAAGCAATCTACCGTCTATAAAAATAGCAGGTAAAAGTTTCCTTATTCTTTCTTATAATATCTGCTATTGACAGTCTTAAACATCGGCCTGGCAATATGCTTAGTGAAGAAATAAGAAATTGATAACTCTATCTGTGACATAACCATTAGCTGGATCAAGGGTCACAATAATAACACGGGAAATGAATTTGTCGACTAACTGGCTTAAAGAGGGGATCCTGTCGCTGTTCCTTCTTCTATCTGCCAGACAAAAGCAGCTCTAAGGAAAACATCTATGTCACTTTGGAGAACTCTTTTGAACAACTTGGGCAGCTGTCGACAATCAAAGCAATTCATCGATGCGCCTTCTATCCGAAAAAAAATCTACAAATACAAAAGACATCAAATATCCATAATCAATACAATGGTCAGTGGTCATTTTAACTTTTAAAAACATCAATTTATTATTTGGAAATCCCTAGACTCAACAATATTGAAAATGGCTGAATTTTGAGACGGTCGCGCAAGAAAAAAAGCTATTCTCGGAGGACTAACCGATAAAATATATAATCTTTTATATAAATATAGATTATTTAATAGTAAATCTAATTTCTCTCAAGTAGACCTCTACCAGATGATACCAGATTAAGTTCTGGTGTGGTGGGGCTTATGTTAAACAAGCAAATATTGTCGTATATTCAATGAAAAACTGTAACCAATGTGTATGTATCTAAATATTTTTTGGTACTTTATTCTACATAAAATGCTTAAAACCACTGTATGAGTTGGTAATATTTTCCAAGTATAAACCAATACATTATTTAGTTAGTATATTTGTTACTGCTCACAATAGATACACATATAAAGAACAAAAATGTGAGGAACATGACCAAACAACGGACTATTATAAAATGGAGCTCCTATCTACAATATAAGTTACTTATGAAATAAAGGGTACAGGAAATCATAATTTTAATTATTTACCTGAAAACATATTACTTAACATATAAAATATTGCCGTTGCTTTTATAATCATTTGAAAAATAATTGAAATAATTCGTAAAAGATGTTTATATTTTCAAAATTTTATATATCTTTTTTAATTTCTCATTTTATATGTAGGTATAAATAATTTTGACAATATTACCACAAGTGTTACTAGAAAAATGCAGTAAGCATTAAATATTTTGGGCGTTGCATTATATATCCTTGAATAAATTATTTAATATTAGTTTACTGGTTTGAAAGTATATATTCTAATATTGTTTTTAATCGATTATTTGAAATATTTGAACCTGTTCTCAACAAATGATTTAATTTCTTTTGTCTGAAGTATATATTTTTAAATATAAAATGTATTTAAATTATTTATTTCTTATATACTTCGACCTTTTAAAAGTTGAAATATAGAGAAAAGCAATATATTTTATATTATTTACTAAATATTTATCTTCTTCAAACCTCATAGATGCCAATGAAATTTACCATTTCGTCTGGACCCATATTTTGTGTGACGTCTTTTTATGCAATAGCAAAAGGAAGACGTAAAAGAAAAATGTAATAATTTTAATAATATATTAACACTACCGAGGAGGCCCATGAGGTCCACAACTTCAGTGGCGGTCCCACTTGGGAGGGAGACAGCTACTTTTGCATGTCACGCAATATCTGTGTGGAACTTGTCTAAGGCCTTGAGGTCGGCCACTACCCTTCACACAGCCAGGACCGCAGCTAGGGCCATTGGACGCAGCGTCCCCATATAATCCATTCTGCATAGGCATTTTTTTTTATGATTTTATAATTTTAATTTATTTATTTATATATTTAAGAATAGTTACAAATGTAACTAATATGCCCAATGGCAATAAATATACTCGATAACACACTTAGTATCCCTAATTATGATAAAAATTTAATAAATATATTCTTTCAGTGAGAAATGATACATTTTCTACCTTTACATATTTAAAAAATCTGTATAGTTATGTAAGGCCTTCACAAAGATTGATAAATTTATTATAACACTATATTGCTTATTTATATCGTCTCGAATGCAATTCGAAAGCAAATAAGGATAAAAAGTATACCGTTTTTAAATATTAATATTTATTTCCCTCAGCTTCGATAATAATATTTTTTTGCTTTTATATTTCATAAAGATTAACACCATTTTCATATAAGTTGAGCGACTATAAATCAAGGGTCCATTATTTATAAACTTGCCAATACACTCTGCTCAGTTGTCTCGTGATATTTTTACATAATTCACATGATTACCTCCTTAGATTTGTAAAGGGGTGATAATAAAACTTTTCTGGATTATAAAAGCTCATATTAATATGACACATAATTAACAGAGGTTCATTATCCATTTATTCATCCCCAGATACCTTTGGGATAGAGAGATATAATCCCATGAGAGTACTAACTATCTAGTGTTCAAACGGGAAAGTTTGAACCAAGAATTATATAGATTATATAGTTCCAATGAAGGTTTTTCTTGACACATAAGAATATGTTAGGAATGTATTCAAATCCATTATTTAATATATAATTCAATTTAGGCTATCCTCAAATGCTTTTTTTGTATGGAGGAATTTTATGTTTTCTACGATCATTCTTTGTTTATTTATTCTTTTTTTGTTTCTTATAAGAGGCTTTCTTTAAAAAATCAAATAAGGGATTACAAATAAACATTATTCAATGGATGTGGTTAATAATTTGGTATAAAAAGCTTAGATAATTAAAGATACAATTCTTTAAAATACTAACAAATGTGGTAATGGGGATGAAAAAGTATCTTACATAGTAGGGGAGACCGGAGACAGTTGCAACACTTTTTGCATTTGGCTTTATAACTCAGAGATGGTTTGGTTTAGACAAACCAAATTTTACTACAATAAACTTACATGTGTCTGTTAATAGTCAAAACAGTTAAAATATGATTACATAAAGTGCTTTATTCACAATTTGCATTTGAATGTAAGGAGTTAGATGTTGCAACTGACCCCATGCCCCAGTTGCAACACTGTATGGGGATGGTTGCAACATGTTAGAAATAGGTATTTCCAGTGCTAATTAAATGTGTATTATTTAAAAAATGTATGCTGTCATAATGTTACTGTGTATTTATCTATCAGCTTTGATCATATGACAATAACATATCTGGCTAGCTTAAAAAGCCCTCATGTGAAATATTCAAATTAATTAAAGTTACAGAAGTCTTTTGGTGACACAGGAAGTACATAATTGTTTGTGAGAAAATTCACTTTTATTTAGTTTATTAAAGAAATGCATCTTTTTTCAATTATAAAACTGCCAGTAACAAGTTGTTGCAACTGTCCCTCGAACGGCCAGTCATGATAAAACCTAGCTAGCTAGCTAAACAAGGTGACCTTGATAGCTTAAAGTCAACATATAACTTGTCTCAGCCAGGTAAGTTTTAACTTAATCAGAAAAACAGTGACAACACCATTACAAAAACAAAACTCAAGAAAAAAAAACTTTCTTACCTCAGTTTTTTTAATAACTTCAGAAGTAGTCATTTTAGTAGTACTCCTTTTTCTCTGCATTGGAGGGAACTCTACTGTGCATGTGCTGTGTGAGTGTCATCACTCTAGCTTGTTCCTGATTGGACAAAAGGGCCCTGTTGCAACTGTCCCCGGTCTCCCCTAATTGTTATATTGTACTTAGTTTTATTATTGTTTATTATCAACTGCCGTGCATTCTATGAAATAGCTCACTCAATACTCAGCTGTTCATAAATTAATTTGCGATAATAGTTCAGTGACTTAGATGCTTATTGATACCCACACTGATGCAATTCTATGGAGCCATGTATCAAAAAAAATCCTTGTGAACTCAATGTTTTTGTCTGCATTAATCCATTTGCAAAAAAGTTAAGAAAGCCATACAAAAAGAGATGGGGGGATAGGAGATATGCATATAAGAATAGTTAATCTCCCTTTGCCTAAATATATTATTTATTAGAAAAAAGCAAAGATATGATAAGAAAATGCCTATTATATTTTTATTAATTTTATCAAACAATAAAAGCAAAAAGTAAGATTTACTTATTTTATTTACATATATAAACCTTAATAGAGTATATTTTCGACTCATATGCAAAAATATAAGTCATACCTTTTTAAATATATCTGTATGAAAATAATAATAATAGGTTCGAATCCCGAGAGGGGATGGTCATTTTTGGTCTACCTCATTGATAAGATCCTAGGTTCGATAGTCTAATTTTAACGCTATAATGTTATTTATATCCTATCGGATGCAATTCTACCGAACCATATAGGCAAAAAAAAAAAAAATAAAAATTAAAAAAAATATATATAAAATTTATAGTATAAAGGGACTCATGATCTATCTACACATCTGTCATTTCCTTGTTTCCCATACATTACTCATCATTCCCTCTCTACCTCAGAACAAATGACTCAAGTGTTAAATCTTTTTCATCATGTCACAGCTATTTATTTTTTTATTTTATATAATGACAGATTGAGATAATATTACACATAATTCAAGTTTACAGTCATTCATAGTTTGTAACAACGAATTTTCAATGGCAGTTTTGGATAAAGCAAAAATATGTAGTAAATATATAAATATGAATTTGCTCAAAAAATGAACAAAATATCATTTAAAGCTTTTACGTAAATTATACTTAAGCATTTATAATGAAATATTCTATTTTTTATTATGTTTTTTTGGTTATAATCATACACAAATTAGAAAAATATCTATGATCAGCTTGAAATTAGCATTTAATCAACTGATTGGGACATAAAAACCACTCTCAATGTTGGGGCGCAGGTTCGAATCCCGAGAGGGGATGGTCATTTTGGTCTACCTCATTGATAAGATCCTAGGTTCGATAGACTAATTTTAACGCTATAATGCTTATTTATATCCTATCGGATGCAATTCGATCGAACCATATAGGCAAAAAAAAACAAAAAAAAAAAACCACAGATATAAATATATCTCAAATTATGTTAAGCACGAATAATAAAATTTTAAAAACAATCATTATTCATCAAGTACAAACATGCTATAAACGTAGAATTAGTACGTTTTTTTCTTTCAACATTGAATCCTATTCACAAACATCCATAGTTGAAAAACATGCCTTATTGATTACCACCAAATAATTATATTAATTTAATTTTTAATGAAACCCCTCTAAACTTATAGTCCACTATAATTTTTTCTCATTGGGTTGCAAGAGTGATAATCTATAATAAATTATATACTATCAATAAAGAGATATTACTGATGATACCACAGTTTTGTAGAGGGGGTACATTTTTGCGTCGTTCTTTTGTTAAAATAAATACAATATATATAATATTATTTATGAATTGGTTAAAAAACATACATCATAAAATTATACTTCAACATTTGTTATGAATTATTTTTTTAAAATATTTCAATTGAATTGGGTTAAAATTATACATAACAAAATGACAAAGGATTTATATTAGTCAGTCAACATTTGATCAAAAAAGGCGTCATTAGAGGATAGCGAGAATTTTATTTGGAATTGGACAAATATTCATTTTATATATTTTTGGAAATTCTAATAAAGATTTAAGAAATAAATATATTTATTATTACTATTCATGGCTCCTTTCAGATTTAAATTAATTTGTATATTGAATAAAAAAGACTGAAACCCTCAATTTCATTTTCTGAGCTGTGCTCTTAAATGAATCATTTTAAATCAAAGACAGAAAATGACATTAATTCAGTACCCCCCCCCCCCCATGTGCTTAAACATCAAAGGCAGTGTATATTTAGCTAAATAAATAAAAATACATATGAATCAAGGTTAATAAAGGGATTTTAAATAAAACAAATATTAAGAACATATTTAAAACGTTTACAAATGAATTTAATACAAATCTAAGAGATGGCTTAAGTAAAAGGGCGCCTTGAGTTCTATCCTATAAGAATATTTCTTCGAAGGCTCGAGTTTTTAAAAAAGCTTGAATGATTTTGAATATTTCATACTTCCTCTACCTAACATTTTTTCAATTTCTTGATAGGTACCTACTCCCTCTATCTTCAATTCCTTGATAGGTACCTACTTATTCCAGAAAAAGAATCGCAGGATTCCTAAAAATGGACAGGAGACACTCGTTCCTTTCCATAAAGACTTGTTTAAAAAAAATCCGATTGTGGTTTTGTAAAATGAGTACAAAGTATACAGAAATTACACAGTAAATGTAGCCTATTTAAAATGTATTGCTTTTCTTTTTGAAAAAAGAATAGTGACCTCCAATAACAAAAATAACAATAAAACAACTGATTATCAATAATTTTGTTTTATTATTAGGGAATCCCCCTAGTTTAAGAATCATACAGCACTCGTCAGTCAAGCTTAGTAGTGACGGCTATCCTTATTTATATATCGAAAGGGTATTATTATTTTTAAATAAGCATCCTGATTATTTTTACGAGGATTTTTTTAGTTTTTCATTGTGGTTTCATTTTTTATAGTATTTTTTACTTTTGCTATGTTCTTTATCAAAAAAGGGAAGGTTGTGTGTTTTTATAAAATAAATCCTTTTCTATGAAGCTGTTATAAAAGCAACAAAAGCGATTCGTTACTATGAAACCCTTTGTATGGACCATGTTCATCTACTCTCAAAGGCATATTTAAACCAGTAATAGTGCTGCCTCATCAGGCATGATGTATCAGGCAGTTAGTTTTATATAAAATAGAAAAAATATACAAGTTTACGAATCCTCAGGATCTATATCAATAACATAAACAGATATAATATATATATATATATATATACCACATGGGATTTGGCTGTTCCAATGATATATTCTTATAAATGAATGTAAATAAGCCTTTATCCTTTTGATTGAAAGCCATATTAATAATGAATACAAAAAACAGCGTTCAAAACCCATAAGCCTCAAAGGGAGGAAGGAAACCTTTAGAATGAAGTTTTGTATTCATTGCGTCCGAAATAACATTTTTTGTTATTTTTTAAATCTCCTAAATATATAGGAAATATATACTTCAAACATTGTATTTAAATATATTATATATATTGTCGAAAATACTTATTGAGTATTTACAAAATGAATAAAACTTAACTTTAATCAAACTTTATTTTTATGGAGGCTTAAAAAATGTTATCAAATAAAACACAAGAAAATACAATGAAATATTTAGGGGAAGGAATTATGATACAATAAACATTGTTGAAAAAAATGATACTTGCCTGAGTCGACATTTAAAAGATAAATTACAACAACAAAGTATTCAAAATAATGTCAAAGCATCTAAACAATATATATTTAAAACTCAAACACACGCACAAACGGTAGACATAATAAGTTCTTAAGATAAATTTATTTATTTTTAAAAGTTTCATACGCTTTAATTATATTTTTAATTATTGATAAATACTTTGCCAAAACTTTGAGGTAGGACTGAAATAAATCCGCTGCATATCGGCATCCTGCACCAGAAGTGTTTGGAATCTTCAAAGAGAAGGACGAATAACGAGCAGCATAATATATTAGAACGGCTCTTATTTCCTCCGAGCTCAAGTATCATTCATGGAGAGTTTGCTCGCAATGAGAGATTTAGCACCTAATAAAGCACACTCTAGTGCCTTCAAATTCTCGGATGTTTTGGCCTTTCCATTACTCCAAACAGTACACATGCTTTGCATTAACCTCAATGTTATTTAGTTCGTTAACATTTAGAGTTATCAACCTCTTCAAAATCTGAACTTTTAAATAACAGCGTGAACTGTGACTTGGTCTCTTAACATTTTAAAAGCAAATTATATTTTTTTTAAAATCTGGAGTATATATTTTACTTAAACATGTTATTTTGATTTTGTTCTATAATGTTCAATTATGTTTTTATCTAAAACCAACTGTCTAAAATATTTTTTATTTATTTTATTGTTATTTGTTGTTGCATCTTATTTACTCGTTTTTTAGATAACTCGATAATGAATTTTATAACCGAAAAAAAAAGCGTGAACTGTGACTTGGTCTCTTAACATTTTAAAAACAAATTATATTTTTTGAAAAATCTAAGGTATATATTTACTTAAACATGTTATTTGACAGGAAGACAATCATAGAGTTTTATATAAAACACTTGGCACTGTTTTAAGTGATGTCCATGCCCATCATTACGAATTCCATGTTTGCTTTAGGGAAATATGCCACATTTGTTACGTCTTTGCTAATATTATTTCTTTATTTTTAATACATCTGCGACAAGGATAAACAAGAAGTCAAAATCATAGAGTCAAAACACATATTTATAGAAGTGATTTTACTTTCACATGTTTTAAAAATATTTGACTTCAATTCCTAATGCAAAAACTTAAGAGTTTAGTCTTAAGGTTAATACGTAATAAAATAAATGATAATAATTAATAGACTCTTTTTATAAGAGAGTTCTTAGATAGTTAGATGTTAGCCTATGAAAAATGAAAAGTCACCTGGCAAATTGTCGTATATGTGTTCTTATAGCTTTACTGACAAAGTTTGTCGATATGCCTAAAATGGTATAATATTTTCATCAATATCTGAATTGTCTAAGTTTTGAATTATTCGAAAGTCAAAGACAGCTTCTTTTGTCTTTTTTTTGCGTTGAAAAGCCTATATTAAAAAGAAAACAAGAGGTAGAATTAAGGGTAGGATTTGTAATCAAAAAACTTAGTTTTAGTGTTTTTCTGTATAACTCACAGTGAGATTTTGCTGGTATAGTGACACTCCTTTTAAACTTTATTTATTTTACATATGAATATCAGCAAAGTTTTTCAATCCTAATTATTTTTTACCATTGTTCAATTTTACACTTTGTACATAATACATAAAAACCGAAGCTAATACGTTAAAATGTAACAGAAATAAACATTATAGTTTAAAATTTCAGCATTGGAGACGAACTAAAACCTATTTTACGAAGTAAGTACTTAAAACTTAAAACACTAATAAATAATATCGGCTCATTTAAAATATAGCACAAGAAATAGTGAATAAACTATTCGCATTTTTTAAATCATTTAAAAATACTATTAAAAATTCGGCGATGATTGAGCGATAAAGATGGATAATATTGGATCTCCCTAGACGCATACGAACATACTTCATTCTGAAGATAGGGAATCTTCAATTCCAGCGCACCATATCTAGCCGCCACCGAGAGAAGCATACTCCTTAGCTCGTATGGATGAAGAGGGACCCTCTTGATGTCAGTTATTCGCAATTTAGGCCTTCGAGTTCAAAATAGCAAAGTTTATGACTTTGGTACACGACGATTTGACATTGTTGCCCATACCATTTAAAATTAGTGCTTTGGAGTATTTGTCTGCCTTAATATTTTATGATGCTCATTTTAATATTTTGAAAAAATTAAAATAAAGACTCTTATTAAATATCTAACTATTTTATTGGTCATATATGTAAATTTCTATTCAGCTGTTTTATATAAGTTTTTATTAATATACGATAGTTTTTAATAGTAAATATATGAATATATATTATTCTAATACAGTCTAGAAATGAAATACACAATAGATAGAAAACAAATATATATATGCTTCTCCAATCATTATTTATCTTTGGTCTTCAATTTGTAAATCAATATTATCAGTTAATTGCTTCGCTTTTTAAAGATTTGAGGTTGTATAGTTAAATTTATTGGCTATATGATGAGATGAGAAGTTATTTTTCCTTGCTAGAGATCCCAACAAAATAGAAGCTGTTATAGTATAAAATGATCGTTTTTGTTCAAAAATGTTTAGTTGAATAAAATATGTCATAGTCCTTCATATAGGAAAAAGTACGAATGCGTGCAATGTGTGACTATAATATTAAATTAAAAACCATAATTGCTCTACATAAAAACCAGTATTTAATGAGTTTGGCGGAAACATGAAATTGAGTCGTGAATTTGTATCCACTAAGGAGTCCTAAGGTTGTACGAGAAATTATTTTTCTCCATGAGGAAGGAAGACTTAAATATTTTTTTAAATACTTCCTTATACAACTTTGTCTTATAATATTAAGGGTATCAATTCCCTTTGTATAAATATGTTTAACGTGACGTCATATGAGTAGGGTATGTTATTGTTTATTTTTCCCTTGGAGGAATTTTTGTTTGGATACAAGCCAGTATATTATGATTAAATATCTAATGAAAACACTTTGTGACTCTTTCGATCATACCCAAAGATAATAGATAATACAAGATGCGCAGAACGCAATGTTTAGATTCCTCTGATTAGAAAAGAAAACTGAAACGTCACAGATGACGTCACAGTAGCTATTTGTTATTAAATAAAATCACAGGTACATTTAAAAACAGTGATTAATTTCAAAAGTAAATAAAAATTTGAAACCTGGGAGCTCTCCGGCGGAGCTGCAGAAGACGGCCACGTTGCTCCGGAGCTCCTAGATGCGTTCGGGCTACCAGCCAAAGGCCTCAGAGTCCCGTGCGGTGTTCAAGACTTCCACTTCCTCCCTGATGCTGAAGCTGTGCGTCCCCGGGTGGCTCGCCTCCGGACGTTATTCCTTTGAGAGCCTTACGTTCTTAGCTTAGTTGTCCTAGAGGTATTAGATACATACGCAAATCGTAGCTGTGATGACGTCACATTTTTTATATTGGAAATATCCTTCTTTGTTTACATGAGTTCTGCCCCCCCCCCCCCCTGGATCAGACCCATATCCTTTTTATTCAGTAGGATCAGTGGAAGGAGCCACTGTCTCCGGCTTTAAGAGGATCAATGCTTGGCGTCACTCAGTCATATAAGTAATAAATATTGGTCTTTCAAAACCAGCTACAAAAACATCTGAATTATCGATAGATTGATACTTTGGGACTTTTTCTATAACATGATTGGTGCAAAGAAAATAAGCCAAAGTAATAAAAAATAAGATGATATTATTTCGACATCCCTTCACTCTTGGATACTGAAGCGTCAATATGAAACCATGGCTAAGAATATCAGCATCAAGAATAAAATATTTATTTGTTCTCAGAAATTTAAAAATCTTTGAAAGTGGCCATTTCAGATTATTTTTAAAAATAAAACTAAAATAAAACGCCTCGTCACATTCAACTATAGAAGGGTAATATGTTATGTTAAATCATATATGACGATAAAAGTATGAATACAATGCCTATGATATATTAAAAATAAGACGATTGATAACCAAAGTATTGCTCATTAGTGAGTATTCATTCCTGTCGATATTTAGATCCTCAATGTGCCGATAAGACTTTGCAAAAGAAAGAACTTGATTTCTTTTTTTTATGCGTCTCTGTGAACTTGCATAAAAATATATTTAACAAAGGAATGAGGTACTTCACTCTTATGTACATAAGTCATCAACTTCTTAACGTAGGTAATATAATAATTATATAGTTTTTTATAAGCGAGCGTCTTAAATGCATATTAAAGCTAACAGAAGGTAGCCAGACACATTTATTGGCAAAGAGTTCTTATATACTCCTTCTACTGTATCTATTTGTCTTATTTTCTCTACTTGACAATCACCTTTCGCATGTAGTAGCTATTTATTCTCCTCTGTGTTTTTAAAATGTGAACATGCGGTAAACGATATATGTTGTACAGGAAGAGACTCTCACACACACGACTTTCAAGGATGTGTAAGGTATTTCATTATGTTTTTATATGTCGAAAACAGCATTTATGTCCTATATGCTGTAGGCCGATTAGATGTATGTATGTAATATATGTAGTAAGTCCTAGTATTATGCATTGGGATTCCAAGGAAATCAAATTATACCTTAGGGCGTACCTAAAGTAATAGGCGGACATGATTTACAGCTCTATATTTGTTAAAGTTATGCTGGAGCTCTTTTTAACAACACTTTTTAAAGCAAAAGACATACATACTGTCAAACAAGGGTAAATGAAATAAAAACACTGGTTAATGTTGTGATTTAATTTAATATGCATATAAAGCTTTTATACTCAATTATTATCCTTATATTTTTTAAAGATTCTTGGCCTTTTATAGAAAATGTACTGCCAAGAATACTGTCTAATAAAATACAAATTATCATAAAACAATAATGAAAATGCTTCTAAAACTGTAAAAATTGTTTTATATATATATATATATGGATTTTACTAAATAAATTTATGCCTTGGTTTATACACAACCAAATATAAAAATATGTTATTAATATATTTATAATTGGAGAGCATATCAGCATTATCGTCAGAAACCTCTGATGGAAGAAATGTTGGATATTCTATAACTTTTTATTTGACACTTAACATATTTTATTTATGTAAAAATGCTTCAGAAGCCAAACCAATTTTTTTAAGATACCCAAATTGTGACCTCTGCCTACATTAAAGGTAAATGAAAATGTATTTTTGATTGAATTAATATTAATACTGAATTAAACATTTTTTGAAATGTAATACAAACAATTGCATGTTGACAAAAAATCTAGTTTATAGGTCTTTTAAAGCCTAAAGAAATAAGTGTTCTATTTATTTTATTATGGTTTGAGGACAAACGAAGTACCATTGAATACATAAGAACAAAAAATTATATTTTTTTCTCGTGAAACTGCAATTCAAAGATTTATTCATTATTCATAAGGTTACTGCGACCAGCAGTTTTAAAAAGTAATTTTACCCAAAGTGTTAAAGGTATATCTTGTGAAATAATGAGATATGAAACAACTCCAAACAAAAATTGACATTTATTGAGCATTAAAATAGTAATATAACTTTACTTCATTAAAGTATACCCAATATTTTGTCTGTTAAAACAATATATTCGGTAATTTGCAAAAAAATAATTAGTTTAGAGTAAATGTAAAATACAATAAAAAACTATAAATTATATTGATGTATTTAAAAATAGAAAGAATCCTATTAATATATGTCTATGTATATATATATATATATCTCAAAATCTTGTTACAGCTGTCATTTTGAGAGAAATATTTATGGCATTATAATTTTAACCAATTATATATAGGTGTTGAATAAGGAATAAATTGCACTAAAAATACATTAATAAGAGCAATCATAACAATGTTTCATCATCTATACAATTAAGAGTCTAGTGAACATTAAGAGTTTTCATCATTCTTGAATGTAGTTGACAGTCATTTAAATAATGAGAAGGAAGAAAATTGAGAAACTGAGTTACAGGTGTGTGCCAAATATCTATGTTGGAGTATATTCCTCTAAGTCAGGGATGCCGTGGTCAATAAATTTGATGAAAGTAATTTACAGTTTACTTGTGTTATTTATGTGACCTAGTCAACTTGTTGTTTTTAAAATATTTTAAATGTAAGTTACTGACATACAGAGGTTGATGTTACACAGTTAAAAAGGGTAAATTGCTTTTGGCTGCCATATAACTGTATGCTTCGTTGCGAGGCTATTGTGTATTGCAATTCATTTTTAATGCCTTCATAAATTATATCAAATAGCATGTATATTTATTTAGTGTTTGGTCTTGCCAGGCCAAAAGTGTACCGGTAATTTGACCCCCAAGGTCCCACTTGAAAACAATCTGGCCCCCTGACAGATTTCACCCTGGCATCCCTGCTTTAAGTGATATTATAAATTCTCGAATGGGATTAAAATAGGATTGTTCTGGTATAAGTGTATTATGATAACTGATGTATAAATAATACATAAACTTTATTTATAATAACACCTGATTTCTTAAGGATATTATAAATAAAAATTGGAAATATACAGAATAATTTAATAATATATACAGCAAATAAGGATAGCCGCAGTAAACTAGACCCACCTCTATATCAAAAATTCCTTCCAACCCTACTGAATAGGAAATAACTTGCCTAAACATTAAGTAATTCCAATAAAACATTAATCCTCTAATTACTATGTTCATTCTTTCACGGATTACATAAAAAGTATCAGGAAGACATATAAGAGTAACTAATTGATCCAAATAAATATTGATATGAGAAAATTAACCACTAAAGTGTAGCTAAAAAATAATACATTTATGAATAATTTTGAAAATGATTTAAGATTAGATGTTATTTGTAGTATTTTTGTGTCAGCCAATAATGATTACCGGAATTATCAATTAATTTATTTGACATGTTTTAAGGTATTTTAAACAAGGTAAAATGTCTTTTGGAGTATCTTCTCGCATTTACCACAATATTATTTCATATAATAATATTTATATATGTTTACAACCAGTGAAAAAAACGTGATTTTGTTTTGTTTCTGAAGTTGTTTGATTATACAAACTTTCAAAAATTCGTGTTAACAAATGAATTTTGAGAGAAGAAAAGAAAGCTGAACGTATTGTATACAATATTAAAACAATACCTTATCATTACCAGTATATAAAATATATGGATTCCCTAAAGAGAAATACAGAAAATGTTGTTAAATTGAAATGATTTGGAAAAGTAATTTTTTTTCACATTATAGCTCATGAGTTTATGAGTTTTTCATATCCTGAAAATAAAGTTTTTCCTCCGTTCATTAATCATCTACACATATTTACTTTTTTTTTTTTTGGAAACTTGATTAATCAAATCCATTGAGCCTTATCATTATTTAGTGTCAGAAGAGGAACCGTTTATTAAAACAATACTAAAAAATATAAACTTCCTTAGTTTAATGGAGATTGAAAGGGGTGTGCTTAAAGGAATAGTAGATAAAGAGTAAAGCTTAAAAGTCAAGATGATAGTGCCTATTGTGTCATTCAAATACAATCATATTTACTTTTTCCCTCCTCTAAGTGAGTACTTATATTTTAGGTTTTTGTTTCCTGGATTAGAAAAATATTTTAATTGCTATATATATAAATATATATATATACATATATGTTTGAGTGTTATTCTATTATGCAATTCATTTTTGCAATTTTCTATTTTTACCTCCGCCGAAGGAGGTATTGTTTTCACTGGCGTTGGTTGTTGGTTGGTTGGTTGGTTTGTTTGTCAGCAGGATAACTCAAAAAGTGCCGTACGGATTTGGATGAAACTTTGTGGAGTTGTTGGAAATGCCAAAAGGAACAAGTGATTAAATTTTGGCATCTCTGAGTACTTCTTTAAGATGCAAAATGAGCTAAATACTAATAAATATTTCAAGTTAGCCTACTCTGCGAATAGATGTCGCTTTGCTGTGCTCTCAAAGAGGAGAGCACAGCACAGCGACATCTATTAGCAAATGACAAAAAGACCAAGTGATTCATTTGGTGGGGATCGGCGGAGGTTTGCACTCTCTGAGTCCTCTAGTTACTATTTGCTATTTTTTATCTCAAACATTTTTTATTTATAACGATAAGCACAGTCGTCTTTATACACTTCTAAGAAACGCAAACTATAGGCTTCTTCTTAATTACAGAAAAAGAAAAAATGACCACTATTTCATTAAACGTTAAAATCATTCTAATTACTTGAATTATATCTCCAAGCATGCCCATTTATTATATTTAGAAGGTCAACTATAATGTCAATTAGGGGAACAGGCCGTAGTGACCTTAATATTCAATTTCAAGGGAAATAGATATTCAATATTTGGGGTTCACGGTGGTGACACAAAAGTAAATTATTTTGCGGCCTGGACACAATTACAAAAGTAATTAGAAAATATAGTTGGAGTTAGATTGGGAGCCATTTTATTGATTCGGGGTAGGTCACTTTTGAAAGACTTTATTGATATAGCGATATTACTTTAAAAAATATATAATTAAACATATTTTAAAATTACAACCCTAATCAAAATCTAGAAATACTTATTCACAAAAATTAATTTAAAAAACTTTAAGGGAACAAAAATGTACTCAAAAATACAGACATGATAAATAATGTCGCAAATAATAAAATAAACAACAAAGATTTAATATAATTATTTTCTAATTGTTCTGTCAAATTTCATGTATTGCCTCATAACCCGTTGTAGAAGTTAGAGATTTCCAGCGGAGCAAGACGGATAAAATCGTACCGGATCCCCCACATATTACCACAGAATGGTATTGATAGTAAGGATCTTCACTATAATTGCCAGGTATCACGCTGCCGTCGAAATCATGATGGCCCTAATGTCTTCAATAATTATTCTTCTGTCATGAGTTATATTTTTCGCCAGTTAGCTGCGAATACTCGATAAAATTAACTCTATAGTTCGTGTTTTCACTGGTACCTTAGGGGATTCGAACTTTGTCCGAATATCATTATGGCCGTGACAACTCTTTTTTCCTCTCCTTCAACGTTGACCCTGACAAATTCCCTTATGAAGAAGGGAGCAGGACAGTTGGCAAATGCATGGACAACTGAATTAAACAATTGTCCACAGTCTTTACATGGTCTATTAAAAAACAGACATTTAGTAGAAATCTGTAGCTGGAATGGTGTTTTTTTTTCATCCATAGTTTTGGAGATAGAACTCATAATTCGTTTCTTCTCTTATATGGATATCACACATTTTTTTCGGCTTCTTTTCTGTATTTTGTGAAAAGGATATCCTCAAGTGTCAAGGTTTGGATGGAAGATGATTCCCTACTGCTCTATTTAACGGGAAGAAAAAAAAATCCACACTTAAACAGAGCTCCCTGGCTAAATCGTGAACAGAAAAAAAAATCCTTTGATAAAGCTTGTCATTCTAGTTCTTTTGGCCCTTGGAGATTTTGAATTAAAAGGGCTAGTTAATATTTTGTCGAACTTTGTCAATCATAAATTTAGATGAAAAAAGCTGCGTGCTTTTCACATGATTCTTTGATGATGGTTGCAATTATAGAGGAAACTTCCATAATTTTTCGGTCGTAGCAACAATCCCAAACATAAGTAAAAAATATACTGAACTTGAAGAAAACACAGCTCGCCATTCCTGGTCCGGATGAACGGATAAATCAACTACTACTTTTTGAAATATTTTAGGAATTATTTTATAAAGCAGCGAAAATCCTCCTCCGATATGCCACCTTGGCCTCTTCAAAGAGGTCAAATAACTCCTATGAAACAGCTCATTTAGCCGTGAACTTTCTTGAGAGATTGTTTTTTCTGCAAGGCAAGGAAAAAGATGATGCTTTATACAGGACGATAGGAACAATGGAATAATTGTATAAGTAATATTTTTTGGGAGACTGAGTTTTCTCCAACGACGAATGTTGTAAACCACAAGTTTTTTCATTTTCAACCAATTGCATTCCGAAGCTCCCTGTGAAGTCCAAGCAGTTCCTTGAAGTTCAACTGTTTCCTTTACTGAGCATCCTGGGAAGAATGGGATGAGTTAGAGTTTTCTTGTTTTTAATTTTCAGGCCCGACCTATTTTCATATTTCTGAAGGAAGTTGAGTACAACTTCATGCGCTTGACTAGCTTTAAGTGTAACGTCGTCGGGCATACATATCTACTTTATGTTTTTTTTGTCCCAAAATCCACTCAAACCTCTGTACTTATTAGAGATATTGTTGTTAAGATCCTTAGTGCTCCAACAAATAAAAGATGTGACATAGAGCATCCTTGACGGCAAGTCCTCTTCAACATAATAGGATACAATATGATTTGTGGTTTCTAGACTCCAAAAACTAAAGGGTGCAGTTCCAACAACTCTAAAGTAATATATATACTTTGTCAAACACCAAAATATGAATTACCAATTGTTTAACCACCGGACCTGTCTAAAGCCAACGAACCTGCGAGGAGGAAGTTTGAAATCAATTGCATCAAAATATACTGCTTCTTCTTTGAATATTCAAGTGTCCACAATGATTTCTGGATTTTTTTATGATTTGAGAAAGCTCCTCATATGTTTTTTAATGAGGACTGTGTATTTATGCTGATATGTTTGTTTAATTTCTTATTTGTTCAACTCAACCCAATCCAGTATAAAGGGGTAAAAATTACGTAGGAAAAAATATTTATTATCGAAAATATTAAATGTATGTTTTATAATCAACTATCAAAAATTAAGCTTTCATTGGTCACTTCCTCACTTTGGACTAAATTGCCCTCTGGGGCGTCTTCAGGAAGCTCCATGACAGATCTGGGACCAGGAAAAGGACGCCAAACTTCTTAGCCGGCTTAAAGCGATCGGTAACGGCCAATCCAGGAACCCTGATGTCAGTCTTGGCCCAAAGCGCAACGTGAGCAGGGCTACCGTCTCCAGGGCGTCAAGGAGCTCAACATCATATCTTACAAGCGCTGCCAGGCCCATTTGTTGACAGGGAAGATGAAGGAGGTCAGATAAGGAGGTGCAAAAAGGTGTTGAATTCTTTGAAGTCGGGTACTTTTCCACCTCTGAAATTTTTCTCAGACGAGAAGATCTTCACTATGGATTGCTCCAGCAACAGCCAGAACGACAGGTGGTTGGCCAAGACCAAGAAGGAGGTCCCCAAGTCGTTCAGGACAAAAAACCCGACCTCTGTGATGTTCCTAGGTGTTGTCCGCACTGCCAAAGACGTCCTTGTCCACTTTTTCAAGTGTAGCTGGGCGTCCTAAAGAGTGTGGTAAGCCTTGTTTGGACAAAAGGCCTCTGGGAACGTCTACAACGGGAGGTACCTCTTCCAGCAGGACTCTGCCCCCACCCACAAGGCCAAGAAGACCCAGGAGTGGCTCTAGGTTAACGTCCCTGCTTTCTGGGACTCCCAGACATGCCCCTCCAACTACCCTGACCTGAATCCCATGGACTACTACATGTAGGGGGAGTTGGAGAGGCATGCCTGAGCCACTCCCATGCCAATGTAACCTCCCTCAAGGCCTCCATCAAGAGGCAGGCCAGCAAACTTCCAGCCGTCGACGTTACCGCAGCATGCAAAGCATTAAGGAGCCATTTTGAGGCCGTCATTGCTGCTGAGGGCGGACATATTGAATAAGTTGTATGTAAGTACTTAAGGCATAATTAAATGGCATTAAAACTTGTTAAGGTTGCCCCTTTTATTGATCCTGATCAGTTGAAAGTTTTCCGGATTTAGCTGAACGCCTATATATATATATACATATAAATAGATATATAGTATATTAACATATATATATATAATATATATAGATTTATAGTTATATTTCAGGAAACGACCGGGACGCTTTTTTTGCGCCGGGACTTTAATATCAAGCCGGGCCAAAACTAGGCAGGGACTTTAATATATTGTTGCTTTTGTCATTCTGAAAGTGACGACGTTTTTTATTATTTCATATGATTGTAAAAAAAAATAAAATTTATAAAAGAAAGTGCTGACATCTGTTTTTAGAAAATATATTTTTAAATATTAAAAACTATTTCCTAAAAAAGTCGTCACGTTTAGAATGACGAACAAACGAAAAAAATTAAGTCCCGGTCCTGTGATTTTAGATCCTTTTTATCTTCAGGGTACATTAATTACCTTCTCTCCTAAGTTACTATGCCTGGCTCAGGTATGAGTCGATCAGCTTCTTCGCTGCCTCAGCTAATACCTATCTACAGTATTTATATTGCAATTAACGGTTGTAGTTTGTTTGTGTGATTTACTCCTGGATAAACCCCATCGCACCAGAACTTAATCTGGTATCAGCCGATAGAGTCTACCATTGAGTAATTACCTCCGCCGAAGGAGGTATTGTTTTCACTGGCGTTTGTTGGTTTGTTAGTTTGTTAGTTTGTTGGTTTGTTAGTTTGTTGGTTTGTTAGTTTGTTGGTTTGTTAGTTGTTGTTTGTTGGTTTTGTCAGCAGGATAACTCAAAAAGTACTGAACGGATTTGGATGAAATTTTGTGGAGTTGTTGGAAGTGCCAAAAGGAAGAAGTGATTAAATTTTGGCATCTCTGAGTGCAGAATTAAGGCGCCAAATGAGCTAAATACTACTAAATTTTTCAAGTTAGCCTACTCTGCCAATAGATGTCGCTGTGCTGTGAAATTGGGTGCCGGGAGCGTGTTCCTCTCGGAATTTCCGTCTAGGGGAACCCCCCCCGTCTCTCTACGCCTCCCCAGTCGTGAAAAATCCGCCTCGGAAGGCTCATGACGGCGGGTTTTGCACTCTCTGAGTGTATATATGCCTCTAGTTATCTTTATTGTCAAATAACTGTTGTATTTATATGGAATGCATAAAAGTAAGGACCCTTTAAGGACAGTTCTTGCAATTTTAAATATCTTGGTCTCTATTAAAAATGAAACTTTATTACATAATAGAAAATAAAGATTTGTAACAATATTAAACATTACATTTTAAAATAATTCTTTTAATAAAAGGCAACATATTCAAACAAAATACAAAACCCAGCTTAAAAAGGGGCATGATATTGATAACGGTTTTTAAATATCAATCATAATATTATATAAACACCAAAACAAAGATATTTTTTTGAAAATGATTTTAGTAACAAAAAAGAATACTAATATCAATATTGTTCATGACGTAGATTCTTCTTGTCAAATTGAAGAATTTCCTCTAAGATTTGGAACTTCTGGCATTATAAAACTGTTTCGCTTGCATGTCTTATATTTAGAGTAAACCTCAATTTCTTATACTTTTTACATTTAAACTAAACAGTATTTATCAATACAAGTTACAATAAATAGATAAAACCGAAAGTAATATACGATCACCATTATAGAACATCTAGAAATAAAGATTGATAAGTTTTTCTTCATAACCAAAAAGTTTATTACCTCCGCCGAAGGAGGTATTGTTTTCACTGGCGTTTGTTGGTTTGTTGGTTTGTTAGTTTGTTGGTTTGTTGGTTTGTCAGCAGGATAACTCAAAAAGTACTGAACGGATTTGGATGAAATTTTGTGGAGTTGTTGGAAGTGCCAAAAGGAAGAAGTGATTAAATTTTGGCATCTCTGAATGCAGAATTAAGGCGCCAAATTAGCGAAATACTACTAAATTTTCCAAGTTAGCCTACTCTGCCAATAGATGTCGCTGTGCTGTGAAATTGGGTGCCGGGAGCGTGTTCCTCTCGGAATTTCCGTCTAGGGGAACCCTCCCCGTCTCTCTACGCCTCCCCAGTCGTGAAAAATCCGCCTCGGAAGGCTCATGACGGCGGAGGTTTGCACTCTCTGAGTGTATATTTATATATACTATTAGAGTATGAAGCTATTTTTATTTCTTATAATGATAATATGAAAGTATATAGAACTGTATTCAAATGTCATTGTTATATGTCACATCCCTTGCTTTATCCAAATTTTCGGATTGTATTTTCTTAAGCATTATCTCTTCGATGAATAATAACATAAAATAGCTTAGAAAGTTTATTGGATCAGCTAATTGTAATCATGTTACATGCTTTTTATAAATATAAATCCATTTCAAAAGTGTAAAAATGAGTATCTATATTGAGGCCGCTATTTCAAGATTATGTTGATAATAATAGCTACCATAATTAGTAAAGATCAGTGAACTAAATACTTTAGTTTCTTGAGATAATGAGACACACTATTTCGCTAATAGGAAAACATGTTGCATTGTGCAGAACTTTTTTTCACCTTCCTATAAAAAGTGGTTATAAAAGGATCAAACATTTTTTTGTTATATGGCGTTAAGCCCTCAAAATCTTGGGAGTTTAGTCAACAAAATAATTATAACAGAAATGTTGCACATATATTTACAGGAACTGTACTTTCGTTTAGAAATTAGAACTGTTTAAAATATATGATCATATCCTATTTACAACCACAATTGAGTCTAATAGTAATAATATATATATTTGTTTTACTCTTTAATAAAACGTTTGTTTCGTTTTTAAACGTTGGAACTAAAACGGGACATATTCAATTTCAAAACCTTAAAATATTACAAGATAACTTATGTTAGATAAAAAAGAGAAAATGAAAGCACTCGACCAAAGCATACCATTACTTGGCCATTCGATTTGTAATTATGTTTCAATATAAATATGTTAATATCAATGTGTTATAGGTATATAGACAACAAGAGAATATGACTAATGTTTGAATTCTGTTCCACGTCTTCAAAAGTATAAACAATGTGTAGTCTTTTCAAAACTGTTATTGATATATCACTTTTATATATTTCAATAACAAACATAAACTCATCTTACAAAAATAGCTGTCCTTAATTGATTCATAACTTTGATTGTCGTATTTAATTAATAATCGTAGCAATACATTAGGTAAATAAATAAGTTTTATATTATTTTATTTCAAAGTTTACGTATATATACTATTTATATATATATATATATATATATATATATATATATATATATATATATATATATATATATATATATATATATATATATATATATACGTATAAACGTATATTTATAAACATAATTTGACATATGTTTTGTCACAAGCATGAAGAAATACCTACCTATCTGAAAGATTAGTACGAATTGTGAAGTATATTTTGTGGAATACGTCTTAAATATTCAATTTGTATCATATAAGGCATTGTTTAACTTTAGCAAATTCCTGATGTTTTTTTTGTAGGGGAAAAAAGACAAATTGCTTCATTGATCAAGGTTATTTACTCTTAATGACTTGAATTCATATATGCTTTGAAGTCATACAGCTTCAAGAATAGAATTATATATATTTATATATATAAATATATACATATAATACAGAGCATCTGGTGCTAGGAAGAAATGGTAAAATAAAAATAGATTAAATGAATATCCAGTACTTTATTTGGATCAATAGAAATACTTATTCTGCAAGTATAATTTATTAACATATCTAGAGGATCAACTATATTTTAAGTGATTATTTTTGCTAGATTATTTAAGATAAATATAAGTTATCTGTATTCTCATACATCAAATTTTGACCTCTTTGACTTTACTTTTTGTTGCTAGTATGAGATCATTAACAAGAACTATTATTACCTGCAGAAATTAATTATTCAATGCTTATTCATATATCCTAAGATGCAACAAGGCCCTGAATCAACAGTTTATATTTAAGCAAGGAGTAAAAAGTGCAGCATTCAGAAAGGTCTAAAAAATGCAATGTTTGACTACTTAGGCATATTTTAATGAATATGAAATGCAGAGCACATGATTAATTTGATTCAGGAAAAACAAATAAAAGTATTGTTTACAAAAATGATGTGTTTTGCTATGATTGCCTTGGTAATCCTGGATAAATTTCATAAGCAATTTTTTTGTGATGGAATAAATTAACATGAATCAATAATTGAAACAACAAAAGAAAAAAAAACTCAACACACACTCTGATGAAGGCATCTTTTGTTGTTTTTATGAGGAAAAATATATTTTCAATGTACATGAAGCATTGAATGGAAGAAAGGAATACTTGATATCTCTTGAGTAGTCTAAGTACCAAGTCTTAAGGAATAGAAAAAGGGATAACCCAGTGACGTCATTTCAATATACTATTTGGCAATTTTCTTCTTCCTTTTATTTTTTCTATTCTAAGAATACCATTTTTTCATTAAGTGGGGCTTTAAGAGCTTTTCCAGTTGAGTTGAGTATCTAGTTATTATTTACGCTGGTGGATGACACATTTACAATTGCATTGATATGAATCCAATAAACTAATATATGATAACATAAATAAATATAAGATAGTATATAAGTTCACCAAAGATTAAAAGCAAAAGACAGAGATAACATAAGTTTTTTTAGGAAATAATATTTTTCATTTGGCATGTTGCAAAGTTAAGGAGATTTTTTAGATTTAGTAATATATTCAAGAGCAAACTATTAAAGTACATATAGCAATAGCTTATTTGGCACAGTTTTAGGAATAGTATTCTATTGATTTATTATAATTATATGTATATCAATTCAGATTTTAAACATGTCTCAGTAAAAAAAATAGTAATAATAACGAAAAACTTCATCTGTGATTAAGAAAATAATATACTTTTAATGTTTAATATAATATAGTTATTTGATTGAGTCGCACAAGTAGTAAAAGTTACATATATATATATATATAAAATTCACTGCAACGGATTATGAGGCAGTACAGGAAATTTGCTAACAGACAAACAAAATAATATATTTAATCTTTAGTACTTTATTTATTATTTGAGACATTATTTATTAACTCTGTATTTTTTATTACAATATTGTTTCCTTAATTTTTTAAATAATTATTTTTTGTATTTCATACTGCTAGATTTTAGATTAGAGATTTAATTTTAAACTGAAATGTATATTTATATATGTTTTATATTTAATATCTCTATATCAACAAAGTCTGTTTAAAAATTCACTCATTACCATATCTTCACGTTAAGCAAGGTTAGCCTGAAAAATACCTTTTAATATATTATCCAAATTGTTTAAGGATCTCAATTTATCTTTGTATTTATTCGAATTCTTAGCAAGTAGATGCACATAAAAAATAAGAAAATAAATTTAACCTTTACTATTCAAATTTTATTTTAAAAAATTTGTACAAAATTTGCGCATTCCAAAAATTACTGTTTGTCCTAGATAATATTTCCATGAACACATCTTTTGCTTCCCCTTATGTTTGCTTATGTCAATTTTTACCTCCGCCGAAGGAGGTATTGTTTTCGCTGGTGTTGGTTTGTTTGTCAGCAAGATAACTCAAAAAGTACGGAACGGATTCGGATGAAACTTTGTGGAGTTGTTGGAAATGCCAAAAGTAACAAGTGATTAAATTTTGGCATCTCTGAGTGCAGAATTAAGATGCAAAACGAGCTAAATACTAATAAATATTTCAAGTTAGCCTACTCTGCCAATAGATGTCCCTGTGCTGTAAAATCGGGGGCCGGGAGCGTCTTCCTCTCAAAATTTCCGTCGAGGGGAACCCTCCCCCGTCCCTCTACGCCGCCCCAGTCGTGAAAAATCTGCCTCGGAAGGCTCATAAGGACCCCGTGACGGCGGAGGTTTGCACTCTCTGAGTGTATATATGCCTCTAGTTACTTTTATATTTTGTTAAACTTATTAAAAATATTTTTTCTTCAGATAAAACATAACAGTGAAGAGAACAAACTACTCTAATATCCTAGGCAACTTATAAAATAAAATGTCCTCGATAGGTATGTTAAAATGAATAGCATATATGAACATAGTTATCATCAAGAACTTTTTTTTTTCATAAAGTATATTTATTTCGTTAAAAAGCAGTGAATTGCTTTCTGCAAAGCCCATGTTCGAAGCAGAAAACAATTATTAAGCCTTTTTATATGAGTCTTTAAAAAATAACAAACTTACCTTGATGCAACTCAATAGAATGGGCCTCAATTGAAGAAGAAAAAGGCGCTGCAATATAGGGATTGATCGGCGTTGTTCATTTCCTAAAGTTTTACTTGTTATAACAGCAGAAAATGGTCACTGTGGACTTTTTTTAAACACTTTATAAGTCCTTTACAAGGAATATTCCAGGAATCAGGAGTATCACTACTTAAATGTGCTAATATTATTATTTTGAATTCGTCGCTTGCTGAACGAAAGGAGGAAGAATTGGAATGCCTTGACTGTGCCTTGCTTTTTTTTCTGTTCGTTTTCCTGCATGTGCTCAAAGATACTTTTGAGCCTCTTTTTTGTCTGCTTTAGAGAGGGAGCGTTCTTACGTTACGGAGAGAAAGAAGAAAGGTTTAGGGAGGGGGGATAAGTACATAAAAAGTGTTTTTACCTACTTCTATATGAACATACGACGTGCCGTCAAACGGACTTATTAAATACGTGTTTAATCATTTCGTGTTGTTTGAAAAGTGAAAGTCCTTCTACTTCTATGCAACGACATATCATTACATATGGTAGATTATAATAATATACAAATATAGATTAACTAAGTCATACTTTATGTTTTTCACAAAATTGTTAAGTGGTTTTTTTTGTTCTTCAATGGCATCCCTTTTAACCCATTAGTGCCGAAAGAAATGATCCCACAACTTTGAAACTTCTCACACAAGTCCAATATGATGCAAAGACTGCAAATGTCAAAAATTGTTTAATTACTATAATTACTTTTTGAGAAATCAGCACTTAGAAAAATCTACGCTTCAGCACTAGAGACCAAAAAATTCAATAAAAAGAAAAAATGATGTATATTAATCTTTATTTACCATACATATTAAAAAATGAATTAAATGAATGAGTTTTCTTATTTTTTATAAACATAGAACAATAAAATACATATAAAATATAATAGTTTTTAGATATTTGATGAATATTTTCAAAACATTTAGAATAAAGAACTACATTGTACTTCATATAAAAAATGATGCTCGTCCACTGCAATGCTTACAAACTTTTGCAAGATTGGAGCTTTCTATGCAATGATTTTTACCATCAAAATGATACTTTTTATGATTTTGAAGATTTTCTCCGTCTTTGAAATGGTGCTTGTCCGAAAGATTTGCAAAATTAGAGTGTCAACAGTTCAATAAATTCATGTAGAGACATTTTTGATCCATTTTTTCATAAAATATTTGTACTGTTATGTAAAATATATACGTAAATTTATGTGTTATATATGTACTGTTGTGCTAATCATATAAGAAAATTTAGGCCAACACCATTTTTTGCCTTATTCTTAGTGTGTATGTGCTTATAGCCTGGTCCACCACGTCAACATATTCCATGTGAAGATTATAATTTTGAAAACATTAAAAGCTGAACATGTACAAAAAGATGTGAGAGAAAAATCCACCAAAGAATACTTTCAATTCATCCACAGTTAGATCCAAAGGGCCATTTTTTAGTGGTATATTCATTTGTTTCATCAATTATTTTTTCGTCGTCTGATTTATCACTGCCTCCATCGGAAAGACAGTTAACTTCTGGTAGCCCATATATACATTCCCACTTTCATCGATATCTTCGAGAATACTCAATATTTCTTTTGTGGTGATTCTAGAAAAATGATTGGTTTTCAAAACTTTGGTAAAAATTAATAAAATTGTTGAATTTGTAAGCTCAAATGAAAAAAAAGCATAATTTTAGTTCAGAGTAACTTAGTTTGAATGTAGACACAATTTATCATAAATATGATTTTTTGTGCTGTAGTGCCGAAACGCAGATTTTTCGACGTATCATTTTGTAACAAAAATAAGAGACTCTTATTTTCTAATTTGAGGTTTAAGTATGTAATATATTTGAAAGATATGTATCTTTAAAATAATTTAAAGAAATAAAATTAAAATTACTTATGACATGAGACCACTATCAAATACAAATAGTACTGTGCCGTCAGAAAATAATGAGGTACTTGCAATCATCGCAACTCACTGAAACAAATAACTTATGGGGATCAACTTTTTCTTCATGGTTTTTAAATACTCAAACAAAGACATACACACGCATTTTGCGTATAATTTATGCATTTAGATGTGCTGTAAAGCTGTTTTACTGCCGCGTATAAAAATCTACGTTTCGGCACTAATGGGTTTACAAAATATGTACACCGTTCTTTTTGCCCCAATGGTTCGACTGAGCTGCATCTGTGAGGATATGAATAAACATTATAGTGTTACAACTACTCAATCGAACCTAGAATCTTCCCAAGTGAACATAGGCTCTAGGCATTTTTTCTACAATAAAGTTATAACTCTTTAAACCTTGTTAAGGAAGGTGATAGCTAAGATAATAATGAGCTGGAATAATAAAATAATAATAATAAAGACATTATGGAATAATACATTACGTCATTGGTGGCTGTTGGGATTATATGCAAAGTCGATATTCATGTGTATAATAATCAAATATAATTATTAGAGTAAAAGACTTATGAATCCAAAGAAAAATGTTACCGCTAGCAGCTGATCACAATCTTATGCTTAAACAACTGCTTTGATAAAAAATCAAGGAAGTTAAAATATACTTCTTCAGAGAATATATTAAATGAAGAATTGAAAGTAAAGTATTTTATTTTTGATTCTTTAATTAAAAAAACTGTTTTGAAAGTCATTTAATTTGCATTAAGAGAAACATATTCAAAATGCGTTTCATAGGAAGCATTATGGTAAGTAGGCTTTAAAAATATTATTTTGCTTTGTATACTGTCAAAAATTAAGAGATTATAATTGTCATTAATGGAGAGTATTTAACAGTATAAGTCAAACAAATGATTCAAAGTTACAAATAAAATGTATTAATAAAAACACAAAAATATAGTATGTATTTCATTATACTAAGCCCCTCGAAGCCAAATCCAAAAATAATTTTGCATGTTCTAAACTTATGTAGTTGTAAATAAATTCTTAAATGTAATAATAATAATCATACCCAATATAAACATATTAGGAATGAGCCAAAGTTTTAATTTATAAGATATAAGAAAGTTGTTAACAAACTATTTATTCTATAAAATAAGAAAATCAGTCGAAAATAATTAAACAATTAAAAAACACTCATATTTAGCAAAATTACAAACATTTAATAAAATGTATTTTTACTGTAAAATTAACGTTTTCGACAAATTTTAAAAAAATTAAAAAATTATTACCTCTAATTGTTTTAAAATAAAAGTAAATGGACTTTTTTACAGAATTAAAGTTTATCAATTTAAAATTAGGAATTTAAATAAAAGCAAATTATCAATTAATCTATTCTTATTTTAATGTCATAAAGAAAACTTTTAAAAAATCAGAAAAAAGCATTTTTTGTCATATACATGATATGAGTTATACATTCCTTAGGTCCTAACATCAAAATATGTAAATATGTAATTTTGTATAAAACACAAATTCCTTTCAAGGCATAAACATATAAGTATGATATTTCTTATCTTTTCACTCGTGACATCTTAAAAGGAAATATTTAAGTGATGTCTTTTGGAAATTCGTAAGGGAACCAAAACCCCACATCACTTATTCTTAATGTTGTAAGCTTTACCATTCTTTAGTATTCAGAATTCGGATTTTTATCCTCTATCAACTATGTGTTTTTTAATGGAAATTCTTTTTTATTTCATCAATTATATATATATATATACATACAAATGCAAGATATCTTTATCTTTCGCATTTATGCCATTTATACAGTATTGCAATAACTGCATGCTGCAGTATTTTTTCTATGGACGTAAGAATAAAAATATAATTTCACAGAACAAGAAATTTTGAATTGTTTTAATTCTTCCAAAGTATGAATGCTATTTCAAAAAATGAATAATGCAAATATCTAGCAATATTTTGTTATTTTTTTATATAGTGCTTAAAAATTCATAATTTATCACATGTGAGAGGAAGCCAAAAGTTAAACAAATTATAATTTGACACTATCATTCATAAGCCCGTTTTCTCATTTTAGGATACAATGATAAACTTATCAACTGGCCATTTAGAAAATAATTTAATTACATCTGCTTTTATTCCAGGCCCTATTACTTTTTGTGGATAAACTACTTAAACACACTTTAGGGCCCAAAGAAGGGTATTGATTTAACTGTAATAATTAATTTATTATATTTCAGCTTTATAAGAAGACATAAAATGGATGCCAATGACATAAATACGACTTCATCAACACAACCTCACTTCAATGGAATATAAGTATGTAACGGACACATCTTATTTTGCACGAAATGCAAAGTAGCAGCATTTTTCTAAGCTAATGTGAAACAATTAAGAAGAAAGAAAATTATATTGAGTTCCAGTCCTTTTATTGAGAAAAAAAATGCAAGTAAATGTTCAGGAGGGCGCCATCTATTCTAGTTCAAAATGTGTACATTGACATGGCTACGGATCTGCGGGGGCTACCTTTTCACTCAATCTTCTCTTCCTTCAATTGTCAGAAGGAAAATAAATATATATTATATGATGCAATTATTAAATTGGTTCGTTGACCAAAATTATTCTTTGAATTCCATAGATACAATAGTAATAAAATGGTCCATGGGCATCAATAGACTTTTTTGTCAGGCTGTAATATTTGTCCTGCATTTTTTTATATCAAGATGTAATTTTTTCAATATGTTTAAACTGGTCAGGAAAATAATAACGAATAGAGATGCATCCAAGCCTAACTTACAAACTAATGTGATAGGCTTTACATGCAAAATCATCCAAAAAAATCTTAATATTTACATTTTTCGTATGTGCGTCAATGATTGCATTTTTAATTATAGTAACAACTATTTTCTGAGTGGTGTTCACCCATTTCATTTGTACCCAAATCTAATGGTAAGGTGAGGACCGTTGTAGACCTTGTTCAACTGAACAAATACGTGGCCCGTCCTACACATCCGTTCCCTGCTCCTAAGGACATCATCACCTCAATTCCTCCTGATGCAAAATGTTTTGCAGTATTTGACTGTTTAAATGGTTATTGGCAAATTCCCTTGGATGAAAAATCAAGACCCTTGACGACTTTCATCACTGAATTTGGCCGGTATCGATATTGCAGAGCTCCCATGGGCCTTGTCAGCAGTGGGGATGAGTTTTGTCGGAGAACTGATGAAGCATTAGCGGGTATCACAGGTGTCAACAAATTAGTTGATGACATTCTCATTCATGGGCGTGATTATAATGAACTTCTTTCAAGAATATGTGATGTTTTTGCTCGTTGTGAAAGTTGGGGAATTACACTTTTAAAAGACAAATTTCAAGTCGGCGAAACCGTGAAATTCGCAGGATACATTATTTCACCTGATAGTACTAAACCTGACCCCTCTAAAGTTAGTGCTATTAAGGATTTTCCAAGACCTGAAAACCTGACGGATTTGCGTTCTTTCATGGGTTTGGCAAATCAATTCTCTGATTTTGCACCGGATTTGAAGCATGCTATGGTACCTCTTCAACACCTTTTATCAACGAAGAATGCATTTTTATGGACTGAAGAACAAGATCGTGCTATGAATTTAGTTAAAGATATTCTCACCGATACAAATGGTACTGTGTTAAGTCATTTCAATCCCAATTGGCCTGTGCAGTTGTTAACAGATGCATCACGAACTGACATCGGGTTCATAATTCTCCAACAAAGCTCCAACTGTGCTTCTAAGGACCAAAAGTATAATCGGATCATCAATTGTGGATCGCGCTTCTTAAGTAACGCTGAACGGAACTACGCAACTATCGAATTAGAATGCCTTGCTATACAATGGGCAATCCAGAAAAGTCGTCTTTATCTGATTGGTAAGCATTTTGACGTAATCACGGATCACAAACCTCTTATTGGAGTAATGAATGGAAAAAATATTGATGCCATTAACAACACTAGGATCCAGAGAATGCTCTCAAAGCTCATAGGATTCACCTATACAGTGAAGTGGGTCCCTGGTAAGACTCATGTAATTGCAGATGCTCTTTCTCGAGCCCCAGTCTTCCAACCAGAAGAAGAAGAGTCATGTGACATTCTCGTACGTTCCATGAAATTACATGAGGAGAAAATGGATCCTGCACTGAAGGTAATAGTAGAAGCTGCTTCCTCTGATATTGAATATCAAAATGTCCTTCAAGTATTGAAGGATCGTAAATGTTTGGACAGCTTGCCAAAAGGTCATGTCGTTCTTAAATATCGTTCTTATTGGGATGGCTTATCTTTTGATGAAAGTTATGGGTTTCTTCTTTATCATTCGAGAATTTTCGTCCCCATGGAAGCAAGAATGAAAATACTAAAAATATTACATTTACAACACACTGGGATTGAAAAAACTCTTCGTAATGCTCGACAACTTTATTTCTGGCCAAAGATGAAACATGACGTTGCTCGAATGATATCATCATGTGAGGAATGTTTAAGACTTTTACCCTCACTGGCATTGGAGTCTCAAATCCAGACAGTTGCATCGCGTCCATTTGAATTTGTCTCTGTAGATTTGGGCAAACAAGATGGGACTGATTATTTGATTTTAGCTGATCGTTACTCAGGATGGCCTTTAGTTGCACCCTTACGTTGCCTGAATACAAAAGCTGTTATATCTGCTCTGGAGAATTGGTTTTTAGATTATGGCAAACCACTTAACCTGAGATCAGACGGTGGACCTCAATTCCGTGGAGAGTTTAAGGAGTGGTGTGCAACCAATAAAATTAATCATGAACTCTCTTCTCCCTACCATCACGAATCGAATGGTCATGCAGAATGTTCTGTCAGGGAGATGAAACATTTATTGGAGAAAACAAGATCATTTAAGAACTTTCGTCACGCTTTATTGGAATGGAGGAACACGCCACGATATGACGGACTTTCACCGGCTCAGTGGCTCTTTGGACGGCGCCAGAGAACCGAGGTTCCTGCCTTACCAAACGCTTATGAGCGCATTGATGACTCCACTATCAAATCATATGAAGCTCGGAGGGAGGAGATAGTATACAAAAAGAAGGAACATACAGATAAAAGATCTAAGACCCTAAGACCTCTTGAAATAGGATCATCCGTATTGATTCAACATCCTCAAACCAAACGTTGGGATCAGAAGGGAACTGTTGTATCTGCACGTAATCAGAGGTCATATGTCGTGGAATCTAAAGGAAAAAAATATGTCCGAAATCGAATTTTCCTACGACCAAACGACCACTCAAAACGGGAGGTGACTTTTAATAATAGTGATCACGTTTTGTTTTATTGAATTTGCAAACTTTTATTTATGTTTTATCATTTGCAAATTAGGGGGAGGTGACGGGATCTCCCTGTTTGTATAGCCGTCTTGTTGTGTGCTTTTTATATGTTTTTATTATTCAGTTGTCTCGGAGGAAGTCCCCTTCAGCATCTCGTATCATATATTAATATTAGTGAATAAATCTAAGGATATTTTAAGTCCCCGTCTCGACTCCTCATTCGGCAGGGTTCCTCATCATATATATTACTCATATATTCACTCAGGTAACTGTGGAATAGCTTAAATACTAAAAACAAAATCCGTTGATATCACAGATCAAAATCAATGGAAAGTATCCCCGTTCCTTTAAAGTCAACGCAAAAACTTTTTCCGTTTTCGTCACCTATTTATGGAATTTATAACCTGAGTTGAGGACTGCACACACACTTGATAACGAAACAGAAGATGCAAAGAGATTTTCAAATTTCCAATAGTATGGAAAACTGTTTTTTTAGCAAGAAACATTTTATATTTTGATATTTGTATTCATGATATACTTAGACACAAAATGAAATAAGTTGTACTTAGTGGATAAATTCATTGTATGACAAAAATTACTTCATAATGGATCATAACTTTTTGTATATGGTAAAATTTGAAATTATAAAGCAGGACATCCAACAAAACTTATCACCCTTAAAGTAGAGAAGGTAGCAAACAAAACCCAATATCAAGTTATTAGCTTTTTAGAAGCTTTATAAGGAAGAGCTTTTGAACACTATTTTATTGCGACTATTTAGAAATATATTGAGAAAAAATGGGAATTATATTTTTCTTATGCCTCTCAAGTATATATGAGGTCAGTCTGTTGATAGCTGGAAATTAACCCATTTATTTATCTTGTTATTGATGCGATAAGAAATAGTATTTTCTTTCAAAGAATGAATGGTTAATAAACTACTCAGTTTGTAAATGCATTTACCAGCATTTAATAGATGCCAAGGAAATAAAAGGTGGGCTTTAATATTGTTCACATTATTAATTATCTTCCTTACATCTATTGTGGATTCCATTCATATTTAGAACGAAAATATATATGTTTGTCCAATGTTTATTATGAAGTATTCATATTAGAATATCAGAAAATACAAATTGGTTTTTCAATGTGGTAGACGAATTAATACTGAAGGCTTTGTATTTTAGTTAGCATATTCATATTTTCTTAGACATTTCAATCATTTATTATATATATATATATTCTCAGATTCAAGCTCCCGAATAACTCAATTCAACTCATGTTTGACAACATTTTTTATTTAAAAAAAGTTCGGACTACGTCTTCTATTTCTATATAAACTATAAATAATTTTCTATATAAGTATATATATATATATTTGAAAAAAAAAACTAAAGTTTCTTTGAATCAAGTCGAGTTGGTAGTGCAAAGGATCGACGAAAAACTGTGTGCTTTTGTTTATTATTATTTTGTTAACTCCTGGCCCTGTATTGTCTATAAGGGTATTTTTCTATTCACCAGTCTTCTCTTCTATAAATATCATAAAAAGCTAATCATGAATAATGGAGATTAAATTGATGGTTGAGCTTTTTGAGTTCTTTTGTGTTTATATATATATATATATATATATATATGTATAAGTTCCTTCTTTGTTAGAAGGGAACTGGCAATCAATTGTAATGGGTAAGAAGGGTTTTTTTTCTTATTAATGAGGTCTCACGACTTGTTTGATAAATTGTGTAGACATTTGTGTAGCCTCACGAGAAAAGCATGGGTTTTATTATTGTAAATATTAAAAAGTTTTGTATGATGAAAGGTCTGCAATTTGCAAATTTACTCACCGCTGATTCCATTTTCTTTGTGTATTTATGAGAAATATTATTTACAAACGACAGCCCTTCTGCTAACATCGCCCCAAGGGTATATGCTAGTTAAGCGTCTTCAACAGCAGAAAGAAACTTCTTCTATTTTGCATATATCCCAAGACTAATTAAGTATATTTCAATCAAATGATTTTTTTTACATCCATTCGGGAAGCTAATTTTGATAATTCATAGAGGAGCATAAAAAACACAGTAGGTAACCATAAAAACTCAAAATCTTAAAAACAAATGGAATAAAAACAAGCAAATGTCAAAAATTAAAATTTCAAATAGCTTTTGACTTGCGTCATCTTCAAAGACTTCTAAAAACGATGATAATTTCCTAGCACCTTAATAAATTTTATGAAGTTATCTTTGCTCCAATGAATGATCTCACAATCCTCCGTTAAGTCTCTCCTGATACGAGCTAGTCTCACCTCGTCAAAAAAATGAATTGGAGACTCTTCTTTCCTCCACAAGCCTGCATGTATCTTCTCCGCTTATCCAATCTGCTTGGTATGCCTTTTACTTGGAATATGAACCGTAAAGAAGTGATTGTAGCTTTTATAAATTTTTAAGGTCCGAGAATAAATACTTCAAAAGGCAAAAACTAGAAAAACTATGTTATTATTGAAGCGATAAGCATCTTTTTATTTCTTCTTGAATCGTTATCTTGGAAAGAGGTATTTTTAAATGACAAATAAAAAATGTATAAATTTTTATAATCACAATAATTGTATTCATCAAATATCATTCTATTTCCGTCCCCATAAGTAAAACTAACAGTTAGCAAAGTATTTTATTATTGTAAACGAAAAGCTTCTAATATATTTTCATACAAAAAACTGAAGGGCACTCATTATATGTTATGTTGAATAATGAGTGAAATGCTAGATATAATATCATGCTTAAGCTAGATTAAGTAGAAATCCAGACACTGTTTCATTAATTACGATGAAGAGGCAAACATATTTCTTAATTGTTTGGCTTAAAATGAAATACAGGGAGGTTACTTGCTTTGAAGGATGCAAAGTCAGTTAGGGACTATATAATATATTTTTTTCTTTAAGGTCTTTATTTCAATTGTAACTGAGGATACAAAGTAATAAAGGCGCTAGAATTGTGTAAAAAATAATACATAAATAAATATCATAGTTTAAAGTTTGAGTACCTGCCAAAAGACCTAGCTGCAATAAGGATATGTCAAAAGTGTTAAACAATTTTCATAATAAAAATACTAAAAGATATTGGAGGAAAAAAAAGGAAGTCTGCCAGCACATGTTACAAAAGGCAATACAACCGACATTAAACCACTGGCGTCCAAAACCATTCTTAATTAATCAGATCGGATTCTTG